>JAOXYD010048090.1:0-13439 GCA_028565735.1 Pinacopodium congolense | reverse complement strand
TCTTGCGCCCCTTATTTGCTTGAGCAGCATATTGTTCAGTTTGCTTTTCGATTTGTTGCCTCATCCCATAATGTCTTTAGCAATTAGTTTTAATGTCGTTGAATTCCAGGGGTTTGTTTTAATTTGCTTTCCTTTTTTGTGCAACATTAGAAATAGCTTTAGCATACCCTAGCTCCCTTTGGGATCAACCCTAACTTGCCCTAACTACTTAGTTAGGATAGTTAGGTATTTTATTATTTGGTAGTTGATGACGAGAGCTCACCAAAAACCAAGTGGTTTCCCTATATAAACCTCTTCCTAATGAAACCATTAACAAATGCACTCTTGGCATTCATTTGATAAAGCACAAAGCCCATGTAGGGTAGCCTAATAGCCTCCAATCTAGCTATAGGTGCAAATGTCTTTTTATAATCTATTAATTATTCTTCATTGTAAACATTATTAACTAATCTGTCCTTATTTCTTAAAATGTTTCCTAACTCATCAAGTTTATGTCTAAACACTCATTTTGAACCATTGATTTAAATTATCATTAAGCATAGGTACTAATGTCCAAACCTTATTCCATTCAAATTAATTTAACTCTTAATTCAAGGTTAAATCACAACTTTAATAAATAATAGCTTTATCAACAGTTTTAGGATCTATGATGGAGATAAAAGAAATACAGAATATTTCTCCAAAGGATGATTTGGTTAGTTCATCTCTTTCATCATCACCTATAATATTGTTTGGATGGTGGTCTTTCTTAAACTTACACTCTCTAGATAGACTCTCATCTCTTTCATTTTTCTCACTTGGTTCAACTATTGGTTCACAAGGTGTAATGGGTAAGAGGTGATCTAGATTATTCTCATTTTTCCTTTCTAATCCTAATCTATCCTAATTCCTTGAGAAGCTTACATTCACATCTTCCACACTCTTCTTATTCCTGAAAGACATGATCCATCATTTCTTAGTCATCATAGTGATCTTATTGATTGCCTTATAGGCTCTCCTACAAATATACCATCTCCAATTTTTTCATTAAATTTTTCTAAGTTGTCTCTAGTGTTTAAAATAAAACACTTGCACCAAAAACCATGAAATAACTAACTTTTGGATTTTTCCATACCATGTTTATAAGGGACATTATCAATATAGGGTTTTATGTAGATTTTCTTAGATATATGACAATCACATCCTATAGATTCTACTAAAAAATACTTAGGAATGTTATATTCATTTAACATTTTCCTAACCATCACTTGTAAGGTTATATTCTTCCTCTTAATAAATCCATTTTTTAAGGGGCTCTACATGTACAAAAGTTATTGAAAATTCTATTGTCCTTACTATATGACTCAAAACTCTTATTATCAAACTCTATGCAATGATAACTCCTAATAGATGTTATCATATAAAATTTTTCTAATTGGACTTTCTTAGTGAATTTAACAAAATATTTGAAACATTCGTCCCTTCTAGATAAGAACACCAATGAAGTAAAGCTACTAAAATCATTAAGTATCATATAAGCATAAAAGTTTCCACCTAAGCTACAAATTATAGATTGGCTAAATAAATCAATATGTAAAAGTTTTAAAGCTCCAAAAATAGTTACCATATTTTTTTTCTTGAAATACATTTGGTATGCATCGTACACCTAATAGTTTTGATTTAGCATAGGTTTTCCTAAGTTTTCTCTTGTGATTGTTACATGTCTAGGACACAATTGATGTGTTTATGACTTCGTTTGTTGTTATTTTGATTATCATGAATTTTGTTTTGTTCTTATGTGTTTGGTGATGATTTTGGGGCATGATTTGATGTTTTTGGTGTAGGTGTGGCGCACAGTTGCCTTTGAGATTGATCTAGAGACCAGAGAAGAGAAGATAAGTGGAGAAAGGGAGATGGAAATTCCCACAATCATGTGAATGGTGCCAATTCCCATGATCATGGGAATTGTTGACATAATGTCCATGCAGGTTAAAAATTTTAGACTGTCTTAGACTATCTTAATATATATAACGGCATAAAGCCCTATGGTTGCCAAAGGCAGAAGCAGAATCTTTCCTCAAGAGGTAAAAAGAAGAATTGGAGGCTTAGAGAGGTCAAGAATAAAGATCAAAACCCACTTTCTTGCCAAGAGAATCCTAGTTGTACATTTTCCTACTTAGGAGAAAAAGAGAAGATTATCTTCATCATCTAGTTCCTTTATTCTCTCCTTTTTTTCATTATGTTTTGTATGAATGACATGTTAGCTAAAGGTAGGTTTACATTATGATTGGCTGAATTATATTGTAGGGATTGCTTTCTTGAACTCCTTTCTTATTGTTTGAATGAATGGATGCTTATGATAATTATTTTGCTTAAACATTGTAAAATATTAAGAAATTATTCACTGAGAATTGGCATCCAATAGACTTGCTGCAATAATTAGGTTAATTGATTGGTTAGAGAGATCCTGGCTAATTAATTTATTACCCATAATATTTCTTCACAACTATTTAAATTTGTTGGATTAATTTTATAGATTGAGAAATTGCAAGATTAATCCTATCTAATTTGGTCAGGGACATTTAATTGCACCTTAAGCGATGGTGATTGAAGCATTAGGACATCTTAGGCTAAGCATAATTTAATCAACAAGATAGGCGTGAGACAAACTAGGGATAGAGTAATTTCTAATCTTTAATGTTGAATTCTAAAGTTTCTACACATTTTCCCTTTGTTTATTCATTTCTAGTTTGTCTTATTTGAATTTGTGTTCAAGTTTTTAACATTTGAAATTATTCCTTAAACAAAGTATAACTTAAATTAAATGGTGACTAAGTCTAATCCTTGTGGGACGATATTTACTTATATTATAAGATATGATCCATACACTTGTGGTGCTAGCATAAAATAAGTGCATAGATAGGTTAGCTATCAACAAGTTTTTAGCACCATTACTAGGGATTAGTAGTTTTAGAATCTATTTTGACTAGGGTGATTTTTATTTAAGGTTTTTTGACACTTTGCCGTATGTATCTACAGGTGAATGCATATAAGAAGAACTAAAAGGTCCAACAAGCTAAGACAAGAGGAGTTTTCAAGTATCACAAGACAGGAAAGAGAGTTAAGAAGAGTTAAGCACTAAGAAAGCATTCAAACAAATGTGGTGGAAGAAGGATAACAAGGAGGAGGCTAAAGGAGACTAATGGACTTCATGAGGCTTGGATTTAATACTGATTAATAAAGGATCACAAGTCATCTCGTACAATTTAACAGCTTTAAGATTAAGCCAACCCTTGTTAGTATACTGCAATCTTATGTTTACTTTTACCCCAATGCTCATCTTTCAAATTTCCTA
The DNA here is from genome assembly GCA_028565735.1 of Pinacopodium congolense. Taxonomy (NCBI): domain Eukaryota; kingdom Viridiplantae; phylum Streptophyta; class Magnoliopsida; order Malpighiales; family Erythroxylaceae; genus Pinacopodium; species Pinacopodium congolense. Next base: position 10,105 of record JAOXYD010048090.1, on the reverse strand, counting down.
GAGATTTGTGATAAATTTTGGTTCAATAGGATGTCGAATGATGCAGTGAGATTGAGATTATTCCTTTTTACATTGAAAGATGGAGCTAAGGCATGGTTGAAATCTCTCAACTAGAGCATGTCACTATATGAGAGCAACTAGCCTAAACTTTCCTTACAAAGTATTTCCCTCTAACCAAGACCATAAAGATCTTTAAGGAGATTACAAATTTCAAAAAAGGTGATAGGGAATCATTATATGAAGCTAAGGAGAGATTTAAGGAGCTACAAAAGAGTTGTCCATACCACAAATTTCCAATTAAGTTCCTTTTGTTAACCTTATAGAATGTAGTGATTCAAAGCACAAAAGGAACCATAGACGCAATTGTAAAAGGGTCTTTAGTGAGAAAAAACAATTGATGCAGCTCAGGATCTCTTTAAAGAAATGGAAAACAATAGTTGCTTATGGTCTAATGAGAGGAGAAGATAATAGTTTAAGGAGTAGAAAGGTATGATCCGAATTGACTTGGTGATAACTCTCCAAGCACAACTTTTAGCCCTCATCAAGAAATTAAACAATATGCAAGGAGCCTCTTCATCCTTAGTGAAGGCTATGCAATTTCAGTGTGAGCTATGTGGCAATAAAGTGATTAATACAATTTCCTACCTCTCCAAGCACTGACTATTTCTTATTGAGAATTAGTGGTACTGAGCAAGTAAGTTACTTGGGCCAACAACAACAAAGAGGTAAGATTTCATATTCTAACTATTATAATTTGAGGTAGGAAATCCACCTAATTTTTTTTAAGAATACTAACATTACAGATGACTAAGTGAGAGCATAAGGACCTCCTTATTTTTAACAATATCGACTTGGATTTTAGAGGAAAAAAATAGACAAGATTGCAAGCCGAGAGGAGAGTCAGAAGGGGATGCAGGAAAATTTTGATCAAATCATGAAGAGTAATGCATCATTCATCCATAACTTGAACTTTCAGGTAGGGAAACATGGAAATGCTTTGTCATCTTGGAGTGTAAGGCGTCTACCAAGCAACATAGAAGTTAATCCAAGGGAACAACTAAAGGCGATTACACTTATAAGTGTCAAGCAACTGGAGGAGTTGAGTGTGGAAATGGACAACAAAGTAAAAGAGAAAGGAAAGGAGAAGGAAGAAGGGAAGGGAGAATAGAAAGAGGAGGAAACACCATACATCCATCCACCACCCTACAAGCCTAAAATTCCATATTCATAAAGGGTGAAAAAACATCAAGTGGATGCTTAATTCTCCAAGTTCTTAGAGAAATTAAAGAAGCTCCAGACCAATTTATCTTTGGTGGAAGCACTAAAGTGTATGTCCAAGTGTGCCAAGTTTCTCAAGGATATATTAACTTCCAAATGCACTTGTGAAGAAAACCAAACAATCACTTTGATAGAGAATTATTGTTCGATCATCTGAAGTTGTATGCCTTATAAATTATAAGATATAGGGAGTTTTACTATACCTTGTATTGTTGGTGATTTTGAGTTTTTTAAAATTTTATGTGATTTATGTGTAAGTATTTACTTGACGCTTTTGTCTATTTTTAGGAAATTGGGGTTAGGAAATGTGAAGCCAACATCAATGGTCATCCAACTCACGAATCAATCCATCAAGCGTCCATATGGGAATCTTTGAAGAAGTGAGTGGAAGGTATTACTTGTATGAAGACTAATGTTGTGGATGAGTGTGTGAAGGAAGTGTAATAATAAGTTGGGGAGGTTATTGAAGTGCAAAGGGATAAGAGTGTGAGCTAAGAGGTGTTGTGTGAGGAGGTTAAGCAAGAAATATTAGAGGGAAAGGACGCACCCACACCCCCTCCATTTTGAAGCCACTTACACTAGAATTGAAACCCTTACCTCCCTACCTTAAATATGCCTTCTTAGGTGAGGATCACATCCTACCCATCATCATATCCAATCAACTAAATTTGGAGTAAGCGAAGAAAGTGGTAGAGACCATTAAGAAGAGGATGAGGGCCATGGGTGGAAAATTTATGATATTAGAGAGATTAGCCTTAATATGGTTATGCATAGGATTATTCTTGAAGAAGGATGGAAGACGGTGAAGGAAAGGCAAAGAAGGTGGAATCCAAACATACAAGAGGTTTTGAAGAAGGAAGTGGTGAAGCTTTTAGATGTGGGGATCATATACTCAATTTCAGATATTGTATATGTGAGTCTAGCACAATGTGTGCCTAAGAAGGGAGGCATGAAATTAATGGAGATTAAACAAGGTGAAAAGATTTTCATTAACACCATGAATGGTTCGAGAGTATACATAGACTATAGGAAGATTAATTTGGCCACTAAGAAAGATCATTTCCCTTTACCTTTCATAGAAAAAATGAATGAGTGGGTAGTAGCACATGCTTCTATTGCTTTCATAATTGGTATGAAGGGTAGAATCAAGTTTTCATCTACCTAAAGGACCAAGAGAAGACCACCTTCACTTACCTTTATGGAATTTTTGCATAAAAAAGGATGCATTTTGGTCTTTTCAATGCACCTGTCACATTTTAAAGGTGCATGATAGCCATGTTTATGGACATGAATGAGGATATGATAAAGGTATTTATGGATGATTTCTCTATTTTTGGTGATTCTTTTGACCACCTTTTTTTAAATTTAAATAGAGTACTTCAAAGATGTAAGGAGATCCATTTCATCTTGAATTGGGAGAAGTGTAATTTCATAGTCCAAGAAAGAAGTTGTCTTGGGGCACAAGATTTAACACAAGGGGATTGAAGTGGGCTGAGCCAAGATTGAAGTGATTGAGAAACTCTCACCTCCTATCAAGATTAAAGTCATTCAAGCATCCCTTGGGCATGTAAGGTTCTACTGATAGTTTATAATGGATTTTTTTTTCATTGCTAAACCCTTGACTTATTTTCTAATTAAAGATGTGCCTTTTGAGTTAGATGTTAATTGTTTACATGCTTTTGACAGGTTGAAGAAGGGACTCACATCTGCACATGTCTTAACTTCCCCAGATTGGTCATTGCCCTTTCAGATAATGCATGATACAAGTGTCCATGCCATCGGATGTGTACTTGAACAATGGTAAGAGAAGTTACATGTCATTTACAATGAAAGCAAGACCTTGATAGGGACACAGTTGAACAACACTACTTCCAAGAAGGAATTACTTGCAGTGGTATTTGCTTATAAAAAATTTTGTTTTTATCGTTAAGCTCAAAGGTTTTTATATTGATGGATCATGTAGCTTTGTGATACCTTTATGCCAAAATAGATGCTAAAACAAGGATCATTCGATAGGTGCTTCTGCTCCAAGAATTTGACATTAAAATTAGAGACAAAAAGGGAGCTAAAAATGTGGTAGTAGATCATTTATCAAGACTTGAAGGGGGACCCTATCAAGAAAAAGAGGAACTCAATAAGAGCTTTCCTGAAGAATAGGAACTCAATAAGAGCTTTCCTGATGAAGATTTAATGATGGTAACAAATCATTTTCTTCTTTGGTTTGCTAACATTAGAAACTACCTTTCTAGTGTTATTTTTCCCCCTAATCTCTCCTATCAATAATGGAACTATTTATTGCTTCAATTTTCTCCATATATATGTGATGAAATTGTGCAATATAAGATATGTTCTAACAGTTTGATTCACAAGTGTATCCCTCAAGAAGAAATACTTGAAGTTTTGACTCAATGCCATAGCTCACCTTATGCAAGACAATATAGAGTGAACAAAATGCTACTCATATTTTGGAATGAAGATTCTATTGTCCAAACCTGTTTAAGGATGCTTGAGAGTTTTTGTTGCATTATAATAGGTGTCAAAGAGGGGGAAACATATCAAGACGGAATGAGATGCCACTTTCAAACATTATGGAGGTAGATGTGTTCTATGTGTTCGGATTGGGCTTCATAGGACCATTCCCATCCTCTCTAGGTAACTCTTATAATTTTATTGGAGTTGATTATATTTCTAGGTGGGTTGATGCCATAGATACTTCAACAAATGATGGAAAAGTGGTCCAAAGGTTTATGAAAAAGTTGTTCACTAGGTTTAGGGTGTTTAGAGCCATCATTAGGTAACTCTTACAATTTTATTGGAGTTGATTATGATTCTATGAATGATTGTGATGAAACCTTTCATACCCATTTTGACATACCTTAACCATAACCTCATTACAACCCTTGGCAAAGTCCTTTTGATCTATTTGTGCATGCAATCACTGTAGAGAAGAATTGGTGTATTTGTAAGCCTATGGTAGTGTGCTTTCCTATAGAGAGTTTTGAGTGAAACAATAACCTTTAAACACTTGAGTAAAATGAGTGAATGTCGTGAGGAAGATCTGTTTTGATTCTATGCTTGCCTTTAAACGATATTGTCATTAGCTGAGTTTGTTTATGTATGTCAATGAAAACTAGTCTTGATGTGTGTAGTAGATTGACATTTAAGTTGGTCAAAGTTTGAAATATTGCATGCTCTTGATCCTTATGAAGATGAATTGATAGGATGGATGGGTTGTGTTTGAACTTGCTTGAGTACAATCAAAGGTTTAAGTGTGGGGAAGTTGATAAGTGTGCTTTTAGGTTATGTCTCTAGGTTGTTTTTAGGTGTTTTAAGGGTTTCTTTATGAGTTTTAGCTTTAGTTTATTTTATCTTTTTCATCTTTTTCATCTTTGCATAATCTTTGAAGTGTTTAAGTGTTTCTTTATTTTGTTTAGTATTTAAAGGTGGATTTTGATCTTATTTGAGGGATATTTTGATGCACATTATTGCTTGATTTTGCAGGCATCAGAATTTCAGATTGGGGTATTTTTTCAGCTGACTTTGGTGGCTTACTAGGAACATTTTAGAGCTCAGATGACCATGAAAATTGGTGGAGAGGAAGATCAAGATGTTAGGAGTCCCCGGTTCATATCTGAAGTCAATCAGAGGTCCGAAGAAGAAGTTATGGCCAAATGAGTGAAGGGTGTTTAGAGTTGTAGCGATGAAGTCGCGATCATGACCTAGTCAAGATCGTAACAGCACTGTTCATGATCCTCTCTATCATGATCGTGACCCAGTCACAATTGTGACAGTGGGTCTGATACTAGACGGGTCAATCGCGAGATTTTAAGTATCTTGACCCACCTTTTGACACATATAAGGGTTCAAAACCCTAGGAGCCTCCAACATTGATTAGACAACACCTATGAAGAGGCAAGGAAGAGGTTTTTGGTGGCTACACAAAGGAGGTAACTTAATCAACCTTCGAAATCATTAAGAAACATCAACACCTAGATTTCTCAGCATTCTTAAAGTGAAGATAAGAGCTTCAAGGATTTATCTAGTTTATTCTTCACCTTTTTTACTACTTTTTTATATGGGAAAATAATTGTTGATGGATTTATTGTTGTTATGAGTAGCTAAACATTTTATAGCAGTTGTTCTTAAACTATTTTATGAAACTCTTACTTTAGGATTTAATGAATGGTTGTTTGTGATATGTATTGAGCTTAAACCTTACAATAGACCAAGAGGGTGAGTAGGGTAGCCTTTTAATAGATCGAGAGGGTGAGTTAGGTGACAATGTTGGGTAGTACAATGAGAGTTGGCTCCTAATAGACCTATACATATTTAGGTTTTTATAAGTAGTTGAAGAGAGATCTTGGCTATTTATTAAAGATTACCTATAAGATTTCTTAACATCTAGTTGAATGGTTAGGAAAGGTTAGTAAAGCTAGAGATAGCATAATTAATCCTAATCTATTTGGCTAGGGACAAGTAATTGCACCTTGAGAGAGGGTAATTAAGCATTATAAAATCTTGGGTCGACACAATTTAATCATTAAGTGAAGAGGGACACAAAATAGGGATAGAACAACTCCTAATCTTAAACCTTGGTTATCAAATTCTTACACTTCGTCTTAATTAACTGTTATCATTAGTTCATTTATTTTATTTTATTTTCCAGTTTATTAATTCTTGAACCTATTTCTTAAACAAAGTAAAACCCAAATTAAGTGGTGACTAAACTCAATCCTTGTGGGATCGATATCCGTTTTTTAATACAAGTTACGACCCGTATACTTGTGGTTTTGAACGTAAAACTAGTTGTTTATTTTGTGAGCGAACAATTATGAATGGTTGAAATATATCGCATGGATTTATTTTGAACTGTTTTGTTGAACTCCTATCTTGTTGTTTGAATGAATGGATGGATTTGATGATTGTTGTGCTTAAACGTTGTAAAATATTGATAAATTAAGCTGGGTAACTTTTGTTGAGTTGTGCAATGGGAATTCGCATCCATTAGAATTGAAATTATGACGTTAATTAATTGGTTAGAGAGTGGTCTTTGCTGATTAGTTGATTACCTCTAGTTGGTTATGTGTTAGGGATTAATTGATGGAGTTTTAATGATTAATTTTTTGAATTATGACCCTTAATTTAGTGGTTAATTGTTAAATTTATGTGTTATTATGTTTAGTTTGCAGGATGGAGGTTGAATATGAAGATTGGAGCAAAAATGAGAGGAAAATGCCACATTTCTATCCATTAATGGCACCTTGCCAAGGTCATATTAATAGATGAATAGGGTGTTGTTTAAGGAGATAACATTTGACCAATAACAGCGGGCTATCAGGGTGTTGTTGTAGTGTAGCAGGGTGCCGTTAAATGTAGTAGTCAATAATTTCAGCTCTAAATCTCAAAGATGGAGGCTATGGCATGTCTCCAATTAATGGACTTATTTGTTAACACATATGGGAGGTTGTTGCAGCTCTAAAAAAAAAAAACACACAGAAGAAACACAGATTGAGAGGAGAGAACATATATGCCATAGAAAGAGAGAATTCATCTTCTCTCTTCATATTCTTTCACTTAGTCTTTAGATTCAAACACTTGGTTTATGTTCTATATATTGTTTTATGAGTTTCTGAACATTGGAGCTTGTTTTTATGACTCATATCTGAGTCTAAGAACCATTTAAGGGGGTTTTAAAACTTAGATTATTAACTATTATGCTCTTCTTTTCGAATTAATCAAAGCACTTGTTCTTATGCTTAAAACTTTGTATGTTCTTTGATTTTTCTGCAAGTTTGAATCGATTCAGAGGCTATGCTGCATTGGAGATGAAGTTGGGAGTTACAAGACACGTCCAAAAATCTTACAAACCTTTTTTGTACACTTTAAACTTATTATTTTAGTCTGTTTTTATAGATCTATCAAGATATGTTGCACAAGTTATATGTTTTGTATGACTTGATCAATATGTGTGGCCAAATCATTTTTATTGCTAAGGATTAATGTTTGTATGATTTAAGAGAGCTTAAAGACATGTTTATTGAATGATTAAAGGTTCTGTATTTTGTTTATTGAAGGATTAATTGAACTAATTTTGGGCAGGTCACTTAAGATTAGTTCTTAAGAAAAATTAAGCTTTAGAAATGAACTTAAATTGTTAGAAAAATCAATAAGCAGCATAAATTAATCCTTGCATGATCAAACGTGGATTTTTTTTAATGAATGTTTGAGATTTGAGATTAATTTTCCAGAAATAACCTTTTTGAAATTAAATACCATTTACTTGATTTAAATCATAACCAAAATTTATACAAGATTTAATGGAGAAAAAAACAAAATCTTAACCATAGCTTTGTTTTGATTTTTTGAAGGAACTTTAATCAGAGCTTAAATGTGTTTGAAGCTCAATTAACTCATCAATCATCTAATCCTCAGCTAATCTACACATTTGATAATTTTCAGAATTTTTTAGAAGCAATTAAAAATTAATTTTGAAGTGTTTTAGTCAAGTTAAACTAATTTAGCAATTTTAAGGTTTTTAATCAATTTATTAAGATTTTCCTACATAATTGTAATATGATCAACCTAATAGTTAAGTTATTTTTTCCCGTGGGCTTGACATTCGAATTCTTAAATTTACTCCGTATTACTTTTGTGATAGGTGCACTTGCCTTAATTCCGTTGGTTTTCAAAGTAAAATTGTTTTAAAATCATTCAAAGTTTTTAAGTCACCTCACCAACACAACAATAGGAACATTTGATTACACCTTTAGATAGGGTGATTGAAGCATTAGGACATATTGGGCTACGCATAATTCAATCAACAAGATAGGAGGGAGACAAAATAAGGATAAAGTAATTTCTAATCTTTAATCTTCAATTACCAAGTTTTTGCACTTTATCCCTTTGTTTATCCATTGCTAGTTTAATTAATTTCAGTTTTTTTTCAAGTTTTTATCATTGAAAATTGTTCATTGAACAAATGATAACCTAAATTAGGTGGTGACTAAATACAATCCATATGGGATGATATCTGCTTATGCTATAAGTTACGATAAGTGCATTTTCAGTATTTAGAACAAAAAAAGTTTCAGCCAACAAGTTTTAGAATCGTTGCTGAGGATTGTTATTTAGTATCTTGTTTAGTTTGGGTAATTTTTATTTAAAGGTTTTTGATACTTTTCCTTGTGTATTTATAGGTGAAAGAACATAAGGAGCACTAGAAGTCCAACAGGCTAAGTAATGAGAAGTTTTCGGATTTGATAAGACACGAAAGAGAGTTAAGAAGAGTTAAGCACCAAGAAGGGATTCAAACAAATATGGAAGAAGAAGGTGAATAACGAGGAGTTTAGAGGACACTTATGGACTTCATGAGGCCTAGATTTAATGCTAATAAACAAGGAATCACAAGGCCTTTTGTACAAGCAAATAATTTTAAGTTTAAACTAGCCCTCCTTAATATACTACAATCCAATGTTTAGTTTTACGGGTTGGCAAATGAAGACCCCAATGCTCATCTTATGAATTTCTTGGAGATTTGTGACACTTTTCAGTTCAATAGGATGTCAATGACATAGTGAGGTTAAGTTTGGCCCTTTTTACATTGAAAGATTAAGTTAAGGCATGGTTGAACTCTCTTAACCTAGGGAATGTCACTACATAGGAGCAATTAGCCCAAACTTTTCTTGCCAAGTATTTCCCTCTAACGAAGACTATAAAGAACAATAAGGAGATAAAAAAATTCCAACAAAGTGATGGGGAATCTTATATAAAGCTTGGGAGAGATTTAAAGAGCTATAGAGGAGTTATCCATGCCGCAACCTTCCAAGGGAGTTCCTCTTGCAAACCTTTTACAATGGAGTAACTCAAAGCATAAGAGGAACCATAGATGCAACTACAGGAGGGCCTATGGTCTAATGAGATGAATAGATAAGGGTCTAAGGAGCAAAAAGGTATGATCCTAATTGACTTGATGACAGCTCTCCGAGCGCAAATTTTAACTCTCACTAAGCAGTTGAGCATCATGTAAGGAGCCTTTTCACCTTCAGTGAAGGCTATACAATTCGAATGTGAGTTGCATGGTATGATAGTCATGGTATAACTGACTATTTTTTCTTGGGAACTGATGGTGTAGCATCCCACTCTCATAGGACACCTACCTAACATGAGTAGATTCCATAAAACAACCATAACTTTCATTATACTTATCCTTTTGACCTAATTCTTTAGCCAACATCCAACTAAGATGTAGTGCTACAACATTGCTTCCTTATACTCCTTTAAATTCACATTCTATTAGGACAAAAAATGGGTCGAAATGTTAGGTTAGATTTCAGCGTTAAAATCAAAATTTGACTCCAACGACATTTAAATTACAACGAAAAAATGTAGCATCTCACTCTCGTAGGACACCTACTCAACATACTCGATGTTTTGATGAATATCCGAGTAAATATCCTAAAAGGGTGGCATGCTAGAGTAATTACAGTAGGTATCATGCAACATAATCGAAAGGAACATAGACTTTGTAGTGACCTAATTCCTATATATATATAGGCATCCATTATTTAGAGAGTCATTTCACATGCATAATTTTGAATTGCATTTCATATACATTCTTAAATTGTGATTTGTAATAATGGTAAATTTGTTATCTGCATTCAATTGATCATTTCCGGGTATAAGTGATTTTGATGTGATTATCGTGCAAATGTAAAGTTATTTGTGTCTTAAGTTATGAATTTGTGATTTGAAAAGGGATGAAAATTGAGGGATTGGTGTGATGATAAATGTTTTAGGAAATGGAAAATGGTGGATTGATGAATTATAA
>JAOXYD010048060.1:0-13441 GCA_028565735.1 Pinacopodium congolense | reverse complement strand
TTAACTTTGGGATCTCTCGACATGCAAAGCCTTTCCTAAACATTTAACTAGATATGAAGCTATCCTATAGGCAGTCTGTCAATTTATTGAAATCTCTTCCTAATAAATTAATATCTTGTTGTCTATATGTCTATTAAATGCAACTCTCATTGTACATCTAATACAAATTACCCAACTCACTTTTTAGATTTGTTGTAGGGTTTAAGATCATGGCTTCAACTTGGGCATGCTCATGTAGACCCTCCATAGAGACCTAAACTTTGCAACTAAGTAGTGATTAATGTATCCTCTAGAGGGACAACGAGTTTCAAGACCCTTGAGTACCTTCAGAAGATTATAAAGAATATAGCCATGAATATATAGTAGTGGGGAAATATAAGAAAAAAATCTAAACCTAGTGGAAGAGTGCATAATGTAGATGCGGTGGCTTATTTAAAGGTTAAGGAGGATGCACTTATGAGGAAATTAGTTAGCATGACAGCGGCATCTGCTTCAGCCCAAGTGATGATATGTGATTTTTGTAAAAGAGGTACCTAAACCATAAGTATCAATCATCGAGAATTGGAAGCCAACTTGAACAAGTTAACTATTTGGTGAATTGACAGAACAACCAATATAACAAAACATATAATTCAGGGTGGCATAATCATGGAAATTTTTTGTAGAGAGCTCAAGTCCACCAAGTTAGAATCACCCACCACGCTTCTAGTAATAGTAGCAGTACAAATATCCCAACTTAGAAGAGTTGCTTGCTAAGGGTGTCATCACTTCAAAGCTGAGTTTCAAAATATAGAGGCTTCGATTAAGAACTTAGAAAACCAAGTTAGGTAACTTGTAAGGAGTGTTTAAGAGAGGTCACCAGGTATTTTACTTGATAACACTGAGAAAACTCAAGGGAGCAAGTGCATATAGGTTCTTAGGTAATGGGAAGGAAGTAATTAGTGAGAAAGAAGTTGAAAGGATAGAGGATAAGGAAGATGGTAAGAAAGAGAAGAAGATAAGAGTTGAGGAGCAGAAGAAATGAGAACCATCACTTTTGATTCCTAACAAAGTAAGCATTGAAAAAATTGAGGAGTACATAGGTATGTACTTTAAACCTATTAAAAAATTAAATTCTAACACCCCTTTGGTTGAATCTCTTATATAGGAACTGAAGAATTCAAGGTTTGAGTTTGATGTGATTTTGATAAAGAATATGAAGGAGTTATCAAGGATGAGGATGAGAAAGGAGTGTGCTGTAATTTTTGTTGACGAACTACTAAAGGATTTGAAGGAGCTAGAGAGTTTTTCGATCCCTTATATAATTGATAGTTTCCATTTAGATAATGCATTAGCCTATCTAAGGGCTATCATAAACCTTCTGTCTAATAAATTGTTCCATGATTTGGGCTTAGAAATCACAAAATCCATTAAGAAGAGCATTTAGATAGCAGATCAATCTATTAAAATCCCTAGGGGTATTGTGAAAGATATCTTAGTGAAAGTTGATAGGTTCATACTCCCTATTTGTTTCATGATTTTAAATATGGAGGATGAGAACATGATAGCTCTAATTCTAGATAGACCTTTCTTAGCTACTTTAAAAGCCTTAATCAAAGTCAGAGAGAAGAAACTGACACCTAGAATTATATACGAATCAATTACCTTTTCATATTCCTAAACTATTAAGTTACCCTTGAATGAGAAGAATAATTCTTTTACTTATAATAACTCTTTTGATGGAACTATAAGTGTTTTGTAGGGAAAATAGGCATTTAATTCTTTAGAGTTTGAGATCTTGACGATATAGATCCATAAGCATGATAATGGAGAAAGAAGTTTCGCCCTTAGCATCAAAGAGCTAGATAAATGGAGAAAATAAGACAAACAAGGCATAAAATCTTAAAGGGGGAGAACAACAACAAAAGCAAGGCTTGGAAAAAAACCACATAGATGATCAACATAAAGGGGTCATCGAGCTTATGATGTTAAACAAGTGATTATTGGGAGGCAACCTAACATGTAGTTATTAATTTTGGTTTCTCTTGTTTTCTTTTACTTTGATTTTTATAGTTTCTTGTGTATAGATTACATCTTTTCATGATAATTTAAATTCCTTTGCATTTATTTCTAAAGCGTGTTTCTTTGAATTTCAAATCATTCTTAAGTGCTTGACTGATCTAATTTTCAACTCATCCTATGTGGGGTGGATTAGACAAGTTTTGAAACATGAGGAAGCTAAAAAATAATGTTAAAAAATGGAACAGTGATGTCTGTGTCCTAGGCCATGCCTTTGTCTAAGACAAGTGCACAGGCTGAGCCATGCCTATGGCCTAGCCCATGGGAGGGTTGTGTGTGTGTGTGTTATAAAACACAAAAAAATCTAACCCCTCCCTCTTTTTCACTCTTTTGCCTCTCATACTTCAATCCTCTCCTCTCCTATCACTCTCCTATCTCGAAATCAACCTTCCAATTTTAATGTTTTTGCATAAATCCACTAACTCCATATTAAATAAACAATTTATGATCTTTATCTTACAATAAACACTTAGAATTAAGGTTTTGTTTCATTTTCTAAGGTTTTGTGTGATTAGGATGTTCTTAACCTCTTTGGTCTGATTTTTCATCATCCTTAGACTATATTGTTGATTTAGAATGATCTAGTATATGGTTTGACCCTTATTTCATATTAACCATTTGTCAATGTCTTGATTTGAGTAATTTTTTAGGTGTATACCAATTCTGAAAAATTTAAACCTTGTTATAAAGAAATTGTGGTTTTAAATATTGATTGATTATTTCTAATACGTTGATGATTATTGGAATTGAAAAACCACCTTTTGATGATTAACTTTCTATAAGGGGAGATATTGAGTGACATTTAAATGAATACTTGAGTTTATAATGTTTAAAGAATTGAATGAGATGCACTTTGTATTTTAATTAGATAAGGATGACTTTCAATTAGGATTGTTATGTTCTTTTATGCATAAAGATTCTTATATGTTGTGTTTGATTCATGAGTATATTTACCTACTACACCTACTAGATAATTTTACCATATCATTCTTATATTTAGGTTGATTGGTTGAGGCTTGATTCTAATTTAAAAGCCATAAATTTGTGACAGTGTTCATGCACATCACATGATCTAGTATGTGGAACATTATTGACCATTTTATGATCACTGTGATGTATTGATAGGGCTATAGAGTTTATTGTTTATGAAGTTAGGGAAGAATTTAAGTTGTTACAATTATTTTAGCTTCTTTTTAGGAATCATGCCACGAAAGGAAATAATAAAAATACCTTGTAACGATAAATCCTTGTCATCTGTGAGCCCAAAGATTAAACCAATTACCCTCTGATTCCACAACTCTAAGATCACGACAAAATATAATGCACTCTTGAAGAGACACATTGAGCCGACTCGATATTTATTATTTGTATATCTAAAAAAATTAGGTCTAACCAATGCCATGAGATTACATAAGAAGGAAGAAGGATGGGATGCTTTAATAGAAATAAAAAAACCTAACTATCAAAACTTCCTATGCGAGTTTCTGTCAACCTATAAGTTTAAGAAGTAAATAATGAAGGAGGACACTAATGTGGTGAAATTTCAATTAGGTAAGAAAAAATTCATCATATCATGTTAGGAATTTAGTAAAGCCAAAGGGTCCCAATTGCATATTGAAAGAGCTATCAAAAACCAAAAATGCAAGATTGGATTTCAATACTTCAAGTGATGTTAATAGGTTCTGAAGTGAAATTAGAGAAGGCCACTTTATAGAAAATGTAACTAAAAGCACCAAGATCAAGGCCTTGGAGCTCAGACTCATTCACCACTTAATTACTAATACCACTAGAGGGTGATATGAGTGCTCGAGGACAATGACTTTAAATGATCTCATTTATATATGGTCTATGGTTTATGATGTCCATTATAACATTGGGGGTGCATTTGCCTTATACTCCAGTCATCAAAGAAAGAAGGCGAGAGGAGCATTGAGTGGTTCTTCCTATGTAACAAGGGTGGTAATCAAAATTTAGATCCAGGATGAGCACCTTAGATTTAGGGCAGAAGATAAATATAGTGCCCTTGAATTATATGATATGGATTATGATGGGCCTAGCTATAAAGTGAAAATTAGGCCTGAAGAACAAAAGACCTCAAGCCTCCTCCCATAAACCTGATACCAGTAAGGAGTTAGAAGCAAGTGATGAGGAGAATGATGCTAAGGATGAGGCTATACCCCCTAAAAGCATTGGACTATTGATGGCTACATAGTTTGATCAACTTTGTACCTAAATGAAGGACTTACATGTCAAGGTGAGAACATATCATACTGTGAATAACTCTAGATGGATAGAATTTCAATAGCTACAACAAATCTAATGGGAAAAGGAGCAAGCACACCCCCAAGCCAAGTATAAGGATGAGCAATGAGGGCATCAAGAGAGATAGGAGTAGTAACATGCATCGTGGAAGTAATTCATGCATTCTCATTAGCCACAATCACCATCGCTAGCTAAGGACTAAGGATGAGAGCCATGGATCCTCAACGACTAAGTTTGATTTTGTTTTTTAATTGAATTTTTTTTATTTTTCTTTTGTTTCATTAGGGATAACTTTCTATAGGGATTTACATTAGTGCCTTTTAGTTTTAATATTTTTTCTTATCTATTTTTATTACTTATCGATCTTGATCTAATCTTTTGGAAAAGCTTACACTTTACATTTGTTTTCCAGGTATTGAATAAGTAGGCTTTGATCATAGTTTTCTCTAAATCCTTAGTCACATGGAATGAACTCCAGGCCATCAAATTCATGTCTATAAATTGGACTTCAATACTCAGGGAGTTTTGTTCTCTTACTCTTTCACACTTTCTATACTATGTTTGCTCCCATCCTCTAAATTGAGGATAATCTAGCTTAAGTGTATAGGGAAAGATAAACATACCACTATCATTTATTCACACTCTTAGGGGTTGTTTGATTCAGCTTTTGGTTGTGATTTTTAGTTATGGTTTTTGTATTTTTGTATGATTTTTTGTGTATTTTTATAAATTTTTGTGTTATCTTTCTCGATTTATGTGCTATATTAGTGTGTTTTGTTTGATTTCTGTGATGTTTTTCTTATTTTTTTGTTTGAAAAAATTCAAAAACTAAAACAAAAAAAAACATAAATGAACGGGCCCTTAATTTATTGTAAATTTAAGGGTGATGACTTAGATAATCCATCTTTGATAATTAGTGGTTTGATAACTTAGCTATTTGAATTTAGTCAATTTTTTGTTAAAATTGAGCATTAATCAATTCTTTACTAATTTCTAACCCTAATTTTTCTTTTTTTTCCTTTTATTTTGAGTGAACTGCATGTGTTTTAGGTGACCTTAGTATATAATAATGGGTCTTTAATGATCTTACATGTGTATTATCATATGTATTTTGAACATGTTATAATTTAATGATGTTACATATGGAGTAAAACTTTCACTCCGTTGGCTTTAAACTGATAAAAAGATTAAAGTTCATGAGTGGAGTTGGTAGCCATTTTTTATTGTGACCTAACTAAGCAACTAGGGTTTTCACAATAAAATATTCACTTTTGTGTCAAAAAGTTAGATGAAATTGCAAATAAGCCGTAAAGGAGTAACGAGTTGAGTAATCAGGGGACATTCATGACAAAGTATTTTTCTACATGTCAAAAGATGAGGTGAATCCTAATAATTTCTTCAAGTATAAATTAAAAGTTTTTTTTATTTTTAACGTTAACATCCTTTACCAATTTTGTATGATTATCTATATAAAGCTATTTAAATACTTGATATTGTGCATTGAGGTTGCCTCTTCACTAATAGTATGATTGTGTATGATATCAAATTTTTTTTATGAAGGAATTATGGTATGTGATCTGAATCAAAATCATTGATTAATATTTTTATGTTTAATTAATTTTCAACTTTTGATCGACTTTAGTTTGAATGGATGTTTAAGTTATTGCTTGAGAACAAGTAAAAGTTTAAGTGTAAGGGTATTTGATAAAATATAAATTATGCATCTTTTAGCCATGTTCTTAGAAGGATTATCTTAGGATTGGAGTATAATTTCATGTGATTTGGGTACATATTTGATTAATTTTTGTATAAGATGTTGTTTATGTTCTTTTCAATATTTTTTTATATTTTCTAGGATTTGGTGTAAGTTTTAATGGACTATTGAAATTAGAAGATATGCATGATTGATTTGAGGAGTTAAAAAAACAAATTAGGAAGTCCCATAATAAATACTAAGGCCATACAACAAGCTGAAGAGAGTGCATCATGAGAAGATGAAGAGAAGTTATAGGCTGTAAAGACACAGCCTGGGGTATGGCTGTATCTCAAGCCATATTTTACTCTATTAAGGTGCTTAATCGTGTCCTAAGACGTATCCTAGTCAAGTTCCTTATGGATTAAAACCTAAATTTGCATCTTTTGAAGGATCCTTTTCCTTTGAAGCATCTAAGTAGCTATAAAATAGGGAAGAACAAGTCTTAAGCCATCTTACAAGGGTTTTACACAAGATTGAAGGAGAAAGATAGATCAAAACACATCAAATTCAAGATCAAGATTGGATTTCACTACAAGAATTATTAAGAAGAAAAAAGGATTCAAGATTTACAAACATGAGTGTTTCTAATTCCTTTCTTCTTATAATTTTTGTTGTAATTTTCATAATGTTTAAGAGCTAATCTTCTTATAGGATTTCAATTGTTATGAACCATAAGATGCAGTCTTACATTATTTTCTTCAATGTAATATGAAGTTAATTAAGAATGATTTTTTAATGTTGTGATTGTGCAAAGTCAATTCCAAGTACGTCATATCATGTGTTTAGATGGACTAAATCAAGTATATGAATCGATCTACCATAGGCGATGCATCTTGCATGGAGTCCTTAACCATAGGCTTATATAAGATGCTCAGATTATGTGTGAACTTAATAAAAAAAATAGGTTCTATAAAACTTAATAATGCATTCAAATGAAAAATTGAGATAATGTGACCAACAACATAATTTTTTAAATTGAATAATAATTGAATGACTTGACCATGAACTTGTAATTCAATTCAAGGAACCTATAGTCTAAGATAATTAGAAAATTCATTAAAACAAAGTTAAATTATGATTACAAATTCAACATATGGGGATTAACAATGTAGATGCTAACTTTAATATTTTTTTGTTAATTTATGTGAGATTGTCTTTGGGTTTGCCTTAGTTTATTTTGTTTAATTTCATTAATTTCATCAACAAACCATCTTCTTGCATATGCTCTATAATAGAGATAAGAATTCACTAATAATTGTAGTCCTCGAGGATCGACAATCCGAACTCATATTAGCTTTGCTACTTTGCGAAAGATGCACTTACTTTATTGCATATTCTAGTATTATTTAGTTTTGATGTTTTGTTTTTTTCTTAAATTTTAAACTTAGGCGAACTTCACATGTTATCATATGTTCATGAGGAGACATACAAATAAGAATAAATACATTCAAGGATGGGAGATAGATATTCCATTTGTTGTGGTTAAGAAGTTGGAAGAAAAGTAAAGAAACATATAATACAATGAAAATTTTCATGGAATAGGATTAAAGTTAGTTGGATTGCTAGAAAATTAATTTGTAGCTACAAATTGTGAGGAGTTTATGGATAATTATGAAAACATGCCATATGTGGTATCCTTAAATCCGCAAAAAGAGTGTAATTATTTTTTGATACTTGTTATAAGAAAGATATATTTGACCAGCTACAAATTATGAGAAATACATCTCCTATAAAGAAGGTGATGAAAGAAGTCCTAAAATTAAGAAGCAAAGACTAGAATGAATTAAAGAAGGTGATAAATCCAAATAAGATGTCTTAAAAATTCTAAACACAAAATATAGAAAATATTGGAACATTAGTCACAAAAATAAAAGATACAATAAAGAAGCCCTGTCAATACTCATTCAAGAACTTGAAAATGTGAGCTTTTAAACTTTTCATAGCTTATCACATTTATTTGACACACGTTATGCATTGTAACAATATTTGTTACTTATTATTATAGATTCAAAACTTAGATCATGACAGAGGTGTAGTAATAGAAGATGAGACATACTTAATATGTTTTTATATATCAATTTACTCAAGCTTATGAATAATCTTAAATTGATAATAAATTATTTTCTTTGTTCTAGCCAAGTAACTAAAATGGATAGTAGAGCATCAAATATTATATCAAGTTAATAAATCCAAACAAAGCAACAATGCAAGTTTTTAACATATTCATCCTTTTATTATTAATCAATAAACATCTAATGAATTAAATTCAATTTTATTTGGATGGTAGCTCCATGCATACTAATAAAAGAAAGTAAAGAGATGTATTTGGCTCTAAGTGATCTTTAATTTACCTTTATTTGACCCTCCATCTTTAAAGAATTTATCTCTTTCCTTAATTTTTGAATTACATTAAAAACCTTTTTAGGGAGTTTGTCATTATACTATCTAAAGAAATCGAATTTCTTAACCTACCAAAAAAGAAACTCATACTTGTTAATGGTATTAACCAATTAAATTCATACATAAAAGGCAATTCATAAAAAAAAAATGTGCAATTGGGTATTTAAAGTAATAAAAAAAATCTGTTGCTTGAGTTATGGTCACTTCATGAAGTCCTTAGTTGAGCATTTAACCAATAATAGAAAATGTTACTTTGTGAAATTTTTAGAGGACGTAGTCCCATCTAATGATGCAAATCCATTTATAAGTTTCCTAATTAACACTAAAATTATGAAACAAACAAGTTAATTAGTGACCTATTAAGGAGTTAGATGGATATATAATGACTAACACCATAATCCTTGGTTTGTTCCCTCTCTTCCGTTCTCTGTCACCATGATCATAAATAGAGGTCTCAGTTATTATAAACCACTTTGTACTTAAACAAAAGCTATAATTAAAGCATATCTAAATCCACACAAAACTTAGAATCTTAAGAAGAAAATATCACATAATACAACTGATTTAAGGAACTTTCCTATCAAGTGAACCATGGTGTTGGTTAAACAAATTTATGAAGAAGTGTGAGTGTGAGGCTATTGTTACAATAAAGGGTAGCATTATCAAACATTGGCAAAGATAGACATAAAGATCCAAATCACGACAAAGGGATCTAATTTAGGGAATTAGGGGTTCAAATGTTGTCATGTAGGATGCACATGTAATATCTATAGGACACTTAAACTAAAAGATGTCATATCAATAACATTACATGGAATTGTTATAAAACCTTAGGTTTTACTAGTCTGAGGTTCAATTAGTTTAGTTTAAGAAATGTTAGAATCTTTTCTGAACGCTATTAATAATTAAATTTTAAGTTAAATTTGGCACAAACATTAGGAGCCAAAATGTATCTTTTTCCTAGTAACTTTATTTATAGTTTTAGAAGACTCTAATAATATCATTAACTTTCTTTTCATATGTCTTTTACTTTGTTAAGTAACTCATAACTATCATGTTCAGGACTTGGTGGGCATGTAACCAAATCTTTTAAGTGTTAAATTGAATAAATTTGACATATTTATGTCATTTATTTGAGTTGCAAGGTTTAAGATTTGAAGTTCTTCATTTAATAATTATGCCATTATATTTCTTCAAAGCTCACTTTATTTAGTTTCTTACTTATTTCATATTATATAAATTTAATAAAAATAAATGTACTATTTCTAAATAATAGAGAGTCCCTCTTTTTTTATGATTTTCAGGTTATGGGTTATTGTATCATTTATAAGACATCAAACTGGAGGCCATTGCTAACTTTTAAAAATATTCATCTTAACTTTATTGCAATTTTGAACATTACATTTGGTAATTTGGTGGCTTCCTACACAACTAAATTCTTAATTACTGGCTTATAAGATGGAATAAACAAGCAATGTTTATACTTTATTAGTTGGTCTTACCTATCTGAAAGAAAAAAGTAATTAGGGAGGAAAATTTTTAAAAATTGGGTTTTTTTTCCTCACCTCTCAAATAGTGTTAATAATTAATTGAAATATTAAGTGTTTAAACAACCCATCTAAAAAATTAATGTTAAAGAATTTTCATATTCTAGGAAACATGTTATATTTGGATTGTTAGAGAAAAATAAATAAATACCCATTCCATGCCCATGGTCTTTGGCATAGTGTGATCTAATTGGCAACCTTACGACAATCTCCAACACCATTACAATGGAGAATTTATTATAGTTTATATTCCTATAATGTTTTTGTCTCACTTTTAGATTTATTAAGATAGTATTATACATCTCCATATTAATATTTTAATCAATAATCTAGAGCTCCTTATAACATCCATTTATGCTTTAAATAATGTTTCCATTTAAGGGCCTGTTCTTTTCCATTTTTGGTTTTGGTTTTTGGTCTAGTTTTTTTAATATAAAAATCAAAAAAATAGTACCAAAAAAAAAGAAAAAAAACAACATAACATTGTAATAAAAAAACAAAAAAATCAATACAAAAACTACAATCGAAAGCAAAAACTAAAAGCTAAATCAAATGGCCTCTAAAAGCACTTTTAGAATGATGTTGAAAAAATTAGCCACTGAACAGGCTAACCATGGATACTCATGGGAGACTTCAATCTAAAATTGAGTCTCTTTTAATATAAAAGGTGATAAAAAATATGGATCAAGGGAATAGATACTTTAAGGATTACATTAACCCTTATAAGCTCACTAACTTTAGATATTATGGACACTTCTACACCTAGACAAAAAAGAATTCCTAAAGACTATTTCTAAAAAGAAAGGTAGATCACATAAAGATGAATATTAAAAAAAATTTTAAGTTTCAAATGTCACTAAAAATGCATCAAAATCAACTCTTTAACTTATTCAATATTGATGATTTGTTATTTTTCTACTCAACCGATACCACATATGTAATTTTGTTTTATAAGGTCCTTATATTTAATTTCAGGTATTTCATGAATGTCAACTAACAACTCTAAAATATTCTATTTCTTAATAATAAATTCCTATATGGTGAATGAGATAACACATAAAATACGTTTCAAAGCTAGAAATTTATCAATAAAAAATATAGGAATTCCATCAGCCATGGGAAGTCCATCCCATAAGAATTGCACCCAAATTCTAAACATGATAAATTGTCAAATTCAAAGTTAGATAATGAATCATCTCTCTTTATAAGTAGGCTTCAACTAATTATTTTGATACTGCAAGCTCTTCATGCCTACTAATGTTTTTACCTACATCTCCTATCAAACCTTTCTAAAACCATTGAAAGGAATCTGCAATTATTTTAATGGACTAGCACATCTATTTATACTTCAAAAGTTATGGTAAAATAGAGTGAGATTTATGCCACTAAATTAGAAGCCTTGGGATAAATATATTAGACTAAAAAACAAGGTATTTTATGATAAATGGATATAGAAACTCTTTATAGATAATAAATCACTTTCAATTCAATGGATGCACTTTAAGTTTTTGAAACATAAAACTTTTTAGTTATCAAACCAAAGGCAAGCATGTCATGAACTCTCAAGAAACTCTTAAATGCTTTTAATGAGAAATAGCTTCTAAGACAAAATTAGGAATAATAGAAATTTTTTATTTATTTTTTTGATAATTAGCAGTTAAAGGGGCATTGAAAAATCTTTTATGTCTAAAAATAATTATAGTGTGATTTGGACATGAAGCAAAGGTGAAAAAATAAATTTATGGAAACTTTTGGTGCTAGCAATTGCAAAATTTTAAAATTGTTTTAAATATAAAAGATAATCTTCTTAACTACTTTCCAAATGCTAAAGTAATATGTTGTTCTTTGGGCCATTAATTACTATTAGGTATTCATTAATATTTTTTAATTGCCTTCTAAGAAGTCTTATGGCTAGAAAAAAATGAATGAGCCTCATATGGTCTAAATAGCATTACTTGATAACAAACTTTATCTTATGGTTGGTGTTGAAAGAAAAATTCTAGATGAAAAACAAGGTTCCACTCTTGATAAATGAAACACCAGATTGCTTACTTTTTAATAGGAGTTAAAAGACATAATCATCTATTCTTTGTCTACCTTTACTCTTCCTGAATAGAGGATGCCAATCCAACTATATGCTGTGATCTTCTACAAAACAAAAACATGAAAAAACTATTTAAGTTTGTTAATTTGACCACAATTTCTATTTTTATCATTTACATCTTAGTCTTGATAATCATTAGTGATAATTATTGTAAACCTATCTCTATACAAAATCTTCTACATATATGTTATTAACATTAATGAAAAATCAATTCAAAACATTATGTTTAATTCTTCATAATACCGGAGCTTTCTAAGTGGTTTAAGAATCCAAAGCTCAAATATGGCTAATGAAGAAATTTTTATTCTAGCTAGAAACACTTCTAGCTTAACATCAACCACATCTTTGCCTAACTTTGCTCATCAACTTCCCATTAAACACAGTTTTGGTAATTATTTAATATGTCAAGCCTAATTTCTTCCTCGACTAAATAGCTACAATTTAGCACATCATATCAATGGCTTAATAACACCTCCATAAAAAACATTAAAAAATGAACCTAACCCTATATTTGAAACTTGGTTTCAAAGGGATTAATTGGTGTTAAGTTAGATCATTAGATCTATGATAGAAAGTTTTTTACAACAATTCATAGGTGTAATGACTAAAAAAATATGTTAGGGAAAAGCTTTTAGCCATTTATGCTTCGACATCCCAAACTCAAGTTTAAACTCTCAAATCCAAAATTTATCATTTGGAAAAAAGAGAATAGTGAGACTGTTAGATAATACCTGTAGCAGCCTAAGGGACTTTTGAGTTCATCCTTGTAATAGGGAATTTCCAAAGAAGATCTTGTATAGGTGATAGTTAATGGCCTTGAAAAATTATATCACCTCTTTATACATGGTTTAGAATAGAAAATTGAACTTGTTTCTTGTGGTAGAAAGCATAATTCCACAGATGGAGGATGTGGTGGTCGAAGTCATGGTAGCTGATGGAATAAATATTCCTTCCATTTTATTCATGGTTATTTTACACCATATTATCATAATTAAGGAATTGTGTATTCACAAGGATCATTAATTCATTTTTTAACCTCAATATGCCATAATGTTTTAGGCCATGATTATATTTCTTGATAATGTACAACTCTATGATTCAGTTATCAACAACCACAAAAGTTCAATTTCAATTTAGCTTCCACCAAATCTCACTCCTAACATTAAAAATCGTACATGCCACCATGAGTATTGATTGCAGTTGGCCACATAAAGAATTAGCTCAATTTAATCCATCTTTCATGCATAATTTAACAATTTAATTCGAGACCAACATTCGGCAAGCGTACCGATCGAATCAAGTAATAAAGTGGAG
>JAOXYD010048050.1:0-13441 GCA_028565735.1 Pinacopodium congolense | reverse complement strand
TTTTATAAATCATTTTATAATTCAAAATTGCAAAGGTTTGAAGCATAACTAAAATAGTTCTTTAATTTTATCTTTTCTTCTTTTAATCAATTAATTTGGAATTTCCTAGATAATTGTAATCTAATTAATTTGGTAATTAACTTAAAAATTCCATACATTTTTCCCCGTGGGTTCGACACTCAAAGTCTAAAAATTTCTCCACTTTATTACTTGTTTGATAGGTGCACTTGCCTTTCGTCACTTTGGTTTTCATTTAATATCATTTTGGTTTTTAAAATAAAATCGGTTTAAAGAACTCCCATTTTTAATCATCCACCAACGAACAACATCGTGATTTTACCAATGGCAAGATAACCAAATAGCTTCGGTTAATAGCTGGAGAGTTAATAAGATGGTTTACAATTGTGGAATGATTAGAGTCATTTTAAATTGCATCTATTAGATTATTATAAATAACAAAAGGAAGAATTAAGGTTAAGAGAGTTATTAGTGAAAGACATACCTAGAAAAAAATCTCAATTTGAAGGTATAAAGGCCTCCATCCACAATCTGATGGTATAATTTAAGCAACTAGTTCAATAAAAAGAAGAATCAGGGTTAAAGGGATTACGGTAAAGTCAGATTTACAGCAGAAGCTCAATTAAAAAACATAGAGATGTCCTTGCACAACTTGGCAATACAAGTTACTTAACCAGCTAAACTAATTATAATTAAAGAACAAAAGATATAAAGTTTGCCTAATATTATAGAAGTGGAGCTAAGAGTGCACGATAATGATGAATTTACAACATATGAGGGGACGCTAATAATTGATGTGGATAAGGATGAAGAACAAGTTATTGATATTGTAGTTGTTAAGGAAAATAATCAAATACCTTTGTTCTTTGATTTTTTTTGGTATCACAATTTTTGACTATAGGTAAGAGATTGGATATTACAATCTTTTTCCAAGTAACTCACACAACGAAAGGAGGTGAAGGGAGACATCAATTGGTAGATATTTCAGCTCATATAATTTTGGTAAACCAACTAGTATTTGAAGAATTTGGCTAAAGGTCTGAACTGATAAAGAGAATAACTATTCTTTAATATTAAGTCCAGTAAAAACACTTTAAAGAAGTGGTTATTGGGAGGCAACCAAAGCATTAAGGTTTGCAGTAGTGTAGAATTCTATTGTATGTTATTTTCAATTTGGTTTAATTTTTATTACTTTTATTCTTTCAATTTTCTTCTTTTTTGAATTTTTTTATTTTTAGTTAGTGAGGATGGTTTAAAGAGTAATGTAGGTGAAATCTAGAGGAGTTTCATATTTCATTGCCTTCTCTTTATTGTGTTTCTATTTGTTATTTGAACATCAAGGACAGTATTCATCTTAAGTATGGGAAGAGGGAATATGATATTTATAGTACCACACACTTAAATTGTTAGGAGTTAGATAGCAATTATTTTGATATCTCACTTAGAATGATTTTGATTATCATTTGATTGCTAATCATAGTATTATAATGCAATTAATGTTTTTCATATAGTGATCATAGAAAAACTTTTGATTGGTTTCTAACCCCTAACTCTTCTTTTTCTTTTTATTTGATATAAATTGCATGTGTTTGAGCACCTTTTTATAGAACATTAGGCTTCTAAGTTATTTTATATAGATTTTTATGTGAATTTAGATTAAGGTGTAGTTTAATGTTTAAATATGTGAATAAAAATGTGTTTCTTAAATAAAGTTAGCATAAAACTTTTCTTCACTCCACTAGCTTCGTTTTAATAAAAGGTTGAAGTCTATAAGTGCTATTAGTGGTTATTCAGAAGGGTGACCTAGTTGAATAACTAGGGGTATTAATGATAAGGTATTTACCTTCGCATTAAAAACCTAGTTAACATGTTAAACAAACTCAAAATTGTATTCTAGTTGAGTAATTGTTATTCATTTATGACAAAGTATTTACACTCACATCAAAACACTAGATGACATCTAAATAAATGCTCTAATAAAATTTTGATTGTTTTTTAAACACCCTTGACTAAATCTGTATAATATCTATATGGAATTATTTGGATATTTGGCATTATGTATAGAGGGTTACTTATTACTAACTATATGCTTGAAAGTGAAATAAATTTTTGTCATGATGGAGTTAGGATACATGAGCTATGTTAAATACATTGTTTTACAATTTTTTGTACTCAGTTAACTTTTAACTTCTAATTAGAATTGTTTTAAGGGGATGTCTAAGTCGTTGCTTGAGAACACGTAATAGTTCAAGTGTGAGGAATTTAATATGGCCAAAGTTATACACATTTTTAGTTAGATTTTAATCTTTTAAAGCTTAGGTTTAAGTCCCTTTTACATTTTTTTGTACTTTTTATGCTTAAGTAGTTTAATTATTGAAATTGATATTTCTATTATGATATTATGTAAAAATAATTATTTTTGTAGGCCTTCGATGTGGATTTCTAATCATAGAAAGAGTTTGATGGTTCATGGGATCAAAAAGTGGAAGAATAATGAACTTTCAATATACTTCACACCTTTTCCCACAACTATGACCTAAGCCATGGAATTTTCCAAGAGAAAGCATCATTTGAGCAAAGAAGCAATGTATTCTATGGCTAAGTTCAATTTCATGGCTTGTCCCATAACCATGACTCTAATTGTTGGACAGTTGGGCTTCGTTTCTTTTTAAACATGATTTGAGTTCTTTTTAATGGTTGTTGACCCTAGAGTGAGGGCAGCCACCACCCAAGAGAAGCCTCATTCTAAAACCAATCCTACTCAAGATTAAAGTCATTCAAAGTAGAGAAATCAAGATAAAAGTGAAGATTCAAGAAGATTAGTGAATATTTTAATAAAGGTCATTGAAGATTGGAGACTTGAATCACATGAGAATGAGTTTTCTTAATCTTTGTTCTTCTTTAACTATTGTTAGATTTATGTTTAGAGTGATGATTTTGTTTCTTTTGAATTAGATGGGATGAACCCTAAGATTAGTGATAATTTTTCTTTCTTTGATTTAATCTATGGATTTTTAGATATTTTAGGTAGATTTATTTATGGATTTCCATATTTTGGCTAAATTCTCAATCCATAAGTATGAGTTTTTCAAGTTAGGTGTGAATGTAGTAAAAATAATAGGATCCATAGATCATATTAATTCTTCCAAATGGGGTATTAATTAAAAAACTTCTAATTAATCAACTAAGAGGTTAGGAGTCATATAACTCGAGAGATAGTATGATCCAATTTAGGGATTCTGTAATCTAAGGTAAATGTGGTAAATATAGAATCAAGATTAAATAATGATGTATATTTGAATTAGAGGGATGCCTTATCTAGGTCTTTAATCTCATTCATTGTTTGTTCTTTTTATAAATTACTTGGCTTTGGTTTTAGATCTTGGGCTTGTTCTTAATTTTAGTTTAATTAGTAATTTTATTAAATCACTTCTTTTATTAAATTAGAAAATAGAAAGACAGGAAGCGATAATGCCCAATCTATACATATTGTAGACATGCTTTCATGGTTATAATATTAGGCTTTAAGGGTAATTACATGTGATTTTGATGCATATTTGATTAATTCTTAAATAAGATGTTGCTTATGATTATTTTGATGAATATATATAAATGTGTATATATATATATAGATCTTGGTGAGCACTTTGGTACACATATAGAGTTAAATAAGTTGTGAAATCAAATTGAGAACAAAAAGCATAAATTCTTTGAGTGCCATACCTTATCTCATGGCCATGGCACCAACCATGGTAAGTTGATCAAGAAACACCCAGAGGAGCAAAGAATCAAGGAGGCTAAGGTTAGGGTCATGGCAGTGAGTGACCCTGGTCGTGAGGCCATGAGGCTATAAAATCCCCTTCCTATTTAAGTGAATTTTAGGTCTTTTCTTAAAAACTTTTGATCCTTTGAAGCCTATAGCCACCACTAATAGTCTAAGGCAGAGTTCTAAGCCATTCTTACAAGATTTTGGAGCAATAGGATGTAAAAGATTGGATATAACATAAAGGAATTGAGAATCAAGATTGGATATCTAACATGAATCATAAAAGAGTCAAGGATTCAAGCACTATAAACAATAGTTTATCAATCCCTACTTCTCTTATGATTGTTTTTATTTATTACATTATATTTAAGAACTAATTTTCTTATAGGATTTAGATGTTTATGAAACATAAGAAATATTGTTTGTTGTTCTTGATATTGATGCAACATTGAATTCCTAGATTTTTTTTCTTAGATTTATTTATGGGATTAATAAAATAATTCCAATTATTTTATTTCATGTATAGATTAAGAAATCATTAATGAGAATATACCAATCCATAGGTAATGAATCTTTCATAAAGACCTAGAGACAAGCTTATATAAGATTTCTAGATTAGGTGTGAATCTAATCAAAACAGTAGGTTCCATATAACATATTAATGCATTTCAATTGATATTTTAAGATAAGATTAATTCATGCTTAATTTATGAAGTTAGATAGGAATTGTATAACTTGAAAGAGAGTATGATTTACCTTAAGAAATCTATGGTCTAAGCAATTCTTGATAATTTATTGAATCGAAGTCGAACGATGAACATGAACATGTCTTAGTGGGATTAAACATTTAATTCTTAACTTCTTTGATTGCCTATTAAATCTAGTCAATTTGCATTTGAATTCTTATTTAGTTGTTAGTTTAATTTTAATTAATCAATTAATCGTCAATTTGAATAGGTTAGCTAGTGAAGAGTGGAATATTACTATTAGTTCAAAATAATCTTCATGGGATCGACAATCCACACTTATAGTAGCTATACTATGAGCCACTAGGTGTGCTTGCCTATTATATAGTTTTAATATTGTTAATTGACTTTTGGATTTATTTTCAATAAAATTTTAAGAGTGTGGGCACGCATACATCAAGATTTTGAGGTCATTACTAGGGACTAAACTTAGATATTATGAACTTATAATATTTATTAAATTAATTTTTTTCTTTTATTTTAATTTTTGTTTAATTTATTTTCCTACACTTCAATTTTACTGCATTTTAATTTGTTTAAGAGCTCTTCTCCTTTTGATCTTATGTTGATCTTTTGATTTCCAGGTTAGGTACATCGTTGCATGCAAGAAGTCAATATGTGAATCTTCTTACACTCGATCCTAAAGTTGAAAGATCTTCTCGTAGAACTTTAAGGGAGAATAATTCTACTAATTATGAGAAGCTTGAAGTTAGAGAGTTAAGATCGAAAGCATTATGGGATGTAGGGGATTTATCTAGTCCATCACTCTAAGGCATTAAGTTAAACATTTATAGATCGAAAGTGGAGGCAACAAACTTTGAAATCAAGCCTTAGATGATACAAACACTCCAAAATTACATAAAATTGGATGGGTTATTATATGAGGACCTGAATTCTCATATTCCAAACGTTATATCGATTTATGGTACGTGCAAGTTGAATGGTGTATTAACATAGGTAATAAGGTTGAGATTTTGCCCTCTTACTCTTGAGGAATAGAACCAAATCTTGACTCAAGTCAAATCCTCCCATTCCATCACTTCATGGAACTAACTTGTGGAGAAGTTTTTAACAAGGTATTTTCCTTCTTCTAAATTAGCTAAATTGTGTAATGATATTATTCTCTTCTAACTATGGGATCAAGAGAATCTATATAAGGCATGGAAAAAATGGAAGGATATGTTGATGAACTGGCCCCATCATCCTTTTGACTTAGGGATGTTAATGCAAACTTTCCATGGTGGCCTCATTTATGCCAAAAAATAGTTAATTAATGCATTTTTAATGGTACTAAAAGCTTCAAGACACCATAATAGCTCCAAAAGCTTTAAATAATAATGTGATAAATAATTAACATTGGAGCAATGGTCATCAAAAGCTGAAGACAAGTAGAGGAGTCTATAATATTGATGCAATCACCTCACTGGAGACAAAAGTTGATGTCCTTACAAGAAAATTTGATAATATGACGATAATATCCTCTTCGTTTTAGGTTATAAGCTATGACTTTTACAAAGGAGGGTACCCTAATCATGAGTGTCAGGAAATAGAAGTTGGAGGGCAAATCTAGTAAGTTGACTATGTTAGGAACCGATATAACAACTTATACAGTAATAATTATAACCTAAAGTGGAGAAATCATCCCAAATTTGTATGGTCGAGTCAAGGGTAACAACATCCCCTAGACTTTTGATCCCAATAATAACATAGGCAGCTGAGTGTGAAGAAGCCCCTAACAAAGTATATTACATCATCAAATGCTCGCTTCCAGAATATTAAAGCATTAATAAAGAATTAGGAGAACCTAGTAGGGCATTTAGCCAAAAGTATTATGGAGAGATCATAAGGTACTTTGCTAAGGAACTTAGAGCAAAATACAAAGGAGCAAGTAAATTTTGTGTGTGTGAAGGATAATAAGGAGACACCCTTAAATGGAGAGCAAGTTAAATAAGTTAAGGAGGAGGAAGCAAAAGAAGAGGAAGCAGTCGGAGAAGTAAAAATTTTAAGAATAATGAAGAAGAAAAAAAGAAGCAAGTAATTAAGCAGCACAAGTCGCAACTTCCATACCCTAGCAGGCATTATATAGACAAGAAAGGGGTAAATGCAAGTAAATCTTTAACCTCTATTAAAATTTCACATGTTAATATACCTCGTATGTAATCTATTTTGCGAGAATTTAAGTATGCGAAGTTCATGCATGATCTTTTAGTGAATAAGAAGGTGATCAACTCCTTAAAGATGGCTATAAATAAGGAATGTAACACAATGTTCATGGCATATAAAAGTTAAAAGATCCATGTAGTTTCTTAATCCCTTATACAATTAATAGCATGCATTTAAATGAAACACTAGCTAATGTGGTGTTGGAATTAATCTTATGTTGCATAAAATGTTCCATGAGTTAGGACTAAAAATTACAATTCCCACTAAGATGAACATTTAGTTAATGGATAGATCTTTTAAGTATCCTAGAGGTATAGCTGAGGATGTTCTACTTAAAGTGAATAAATTTATATTTTCAATTGATTTTGTGATCTTAGATATGGAGGATGAGGATGAGATACCCTTAACTTTAGGTAGGCCTTTTTTAGTGACCTTAAAAGTTGCATGTAGAAAAGAAATTCACTCCTAGAATTAAGGATTAATCTATTACCTTTTCTAACTCTAAAACAATAAAGTCATCTTTGAATGAAAAAGTCAATTCTTCTACTTTAAACGTGTTTAATGATAGATATTCAAGTGTTTTATAGGGTAAGGCAAAATATGATCTACTGAAGTTTAATTAGCCATGAGAACAATGAAGTAAAGGAGATGGACACCATCAACTTAATGGAGCCTGATAAATGGAGAACGGAAGGCAACAATGAGCTAAAGAGCTCCAAGAGTAAAGACAACAAGAAAAAGCATGCTTATGGCAAGAAATTTGATAGAGGATGAGTTAAATGAGTTTACGATTTTATCAAATTAAAAGAATTTGTTGGGAGGCAACCCAAAGTTTTCTTTATTTTATTTTTCCTTTTTATTGTTTTTTATTTTGATTTTTTGAGTTATTGCATTTAGGATGCATCTTAGTATTTTTTTAATTATATTTATAAGTGATCTTATTTCTTTTTCTTTTTTATATAGTTTCATATCAATCTTAGTTGCTAAATTATTCTAAATTTGATTAATTTTGTTGAAGTTTAAATTTGAGAGGCTTTGGAACATAACTTGAATGAAAAATGGAAAAATTGGACAAAGTGAGCATATGTTCCTCACTGACTCCTCTCTTTTTGTTTCACCCCTCTTCTAACCCTAACTCAATTATCATCTCCCATCACTTCTCCAATAACCTCAAAACTGGATTTTTAAGCACTAATTTAAAGATTTTTCATCAAATCAACAAGGTATGTGCTTCATCTTTGCATCTAAACTCTTGAAACATTGGATTTGCTTCATGATCTAGGGTTTACATGTGAATAGTGTCCTCTTAGTCTTGGTGTTATTCTTCATCACTTTTAAGTTTAATTGTTGATCTAAGATGTCCTATTTTGTCAATTAACCTTTAATCATCATTACCCATTCACCTATAAGTTGAACAGAATGAGTCTTCATATGGGTGCTTGTGATATGTGAAATTAGGTATTTATTCATTCCAAATTATGGTTTTAATGCTTTTTTTTAGTTCATTGGGATATGTTGATGTTTATTTTACGATTGAACACTTTATAGGACGTATTGTGCAAATTTTGAATGAAAGTAAGGTTTAGAACATTTAAGGAGTTGAATTTGATGTACATTGTGATTGAATTGGTTAAGGATGGCATTTGCTCTTTTAATTAGAATTGTTATTTTCATATATGCCTAAAGGAATTTATATGTTGTTTGTGATTCATGAGCATCTTCACATCATTCCATTATGCTTAAATGATAAATTTGGCATGTCATTCTTATAAGTTGAGTTACATGATTGATTATTTTGAATGGTTCAGAAGCCTTTCATGATTTATTTATTGTGCGTCCATAAAGATGACTTGAAAATTTCATCTTAAAATAATTAAGATTATGAGTAGATTTTTAATTATGGAATTTGAATCCAATTAATGTTCTTAATTTATTAGAGCATTTATCTTGAATGATTTATAACCCTAATTTTTTTCTTCTTTTTATTTTGAGTGGCTTGCATGTGTTATGATAACCCTTATGTGTGACATCATGTATCTTGTTACATTTCATATTCATTGTTTTGTGAATTAAAAATATTATGCTCATTTTTCATTGAAAATAAAATGAAACATATATATGATAAAGTGAGCATAGTTTTTCACTTCATTGGCTTCATATCAATAAAAATGTTTAAGTTTATAAATGACATAGCCATTTAAGAGCATGATCTACCCTAGTGACCAGGGGTATTCAAGACAAAATATTCACCTTCACGTTAAAAAAAGTTAGATGACATCTTAAACAATCTAAAAGGAGAAGCCAAGTTGAGTGACAAGGAGTCATTCATGATAAAGTGTTTGCCCTCGCATCAAATGATGAGATCAATCCAAAATAATTGCTTCAAGGGGTAATTTAAACTATGTTTTATGTTATTCTAAAGCATTCTTAACGAATCTTGCATGATGATTTATATGAAACTACTTAGCTGTATGATATTATGTATTAAGGGTTAATTTTTCTTAACAATGTGATTACGTGTTATTTGTTGATTTTAGCTACACTGTAAGTATACAGGTTGTAACTTATAGTATAACTGATATCGATCTCACAAGGATTGATTCTAGACATATAAAAATTTGAATTTCACTTTGTTTAAGGTAAACGAAAAGTATAGAAACTAATAATTAAACTAAACTAATGAAACTTGAATAAATGTAATTGCAAAAGAGAGCAAAAACACATCAGATACTCAATAGTAAAGACTTAGGGGTTGTTCTATCTTTGGTTATCTTCTTTTTACCCTGTTGATTTAACTGTGTTTGATCCTACATATTCAACAGTTGATTACGCTCTCTCGGGATCTAATCAATTAATCCCAATTGAACTACTTAAAAGTTGAATTGTAGCCTCTCGGTTTACAACACTACTCCTAAATAATGCAATTGCATTTGAAGCAATCCTAAGGACAATTAACAAATAATTAAGATTTCTCTTTAATCACCTATTAATTAGTTAATTGCAAGTCTGTTCAGCTACCAACTCTCGTTGCGCACCCTAACTCTAATAAATTAAAACAATATCTCGAGTTGAAGTGATTATAACCTTAACAATTAACTCAAACAACTATGCATTAAATCAATATAGTAAAAGTTGGATAAACAATTCAAGAAAAATCCTTAAAATAAATTTAGCAATCCATAATCAGTTTCAAACAAAGATTATTCAAATTAAACATAAAAAGTAAAGAAAAAGAAGGATGAACTAGTAAAGATGGTGAATCTCCCTTTGCTGGAAACTATGCACAGCACTTGTTGAATCTTGATTGTCTTCCTTCTTCTTGAATTTCCATACGTTTTTTCTCTTGTAAAACCCTTTATATTTCTCTTGTATGTTCCCTAAGCTAAGAAGTGTGAGTGCTAAGGTTTTTCACATCTTCTTATCTCCAAAATATCATAAAAACACGTCTTGCAAACATTTTACCGTGTCATCCCGCATATCAGATTTTCCAACTTTGACCTCTACTCGGTATTTTTGCTATATCGTTGTCTACAAACCTTAAAATGTCATGATATTTGATATGTAGGCTCCTCAAATGTTTTATTAATAGCAACCTATAAAATTAAATAACATTTGGAGCTCTATATAGGTTTACCTAATGCATCATCAAAAACACAGTATGAAAATTAGTGCTGGTGTGGGTCTCATTTGTTACCTGCATATTCAAATATCAAAGTGCATCAACCCATTCCTCAAATAAGTTCATATTTTTCCCTCAAACACTAAAAAATACAAAGAAACACTCAAACAACTAAAAGATAATGAAAAGGATGCAAAATTTCCTACTAACTTAATTTAAAACACACTAACAACAGTTAGAAACAATCTAAAACATACTTATCAACTTCCCCACACTTAAACCTTTTGTTGTCCTTAAAAAAATTAAATACAAACATTACATTCTATCAGTTTGTTTTCAAAAAGACTAAGTGCATAAAATCTTTCAAACTTTGGCTACTCAAATCTCAAACTACTATACACATCATAATTAGTTTTCATTAGTACATATAAACAAACTCAACTTATGATACCATCGATCGAGGGTAAGCATAAAACCAAGATAAATTTTTCTCACAATATTTACTCATTTCACTCAAGTGTTTAAGGTTTGGTATTTTGCTTAAGACTCCCTCTAAGAGACCACACTACCATCGGCTTGCAAATTCACCAATTTTCTTCCATATAGATTACATGATATCATGGATCAAAAGGACTTTTTTTCATGGTTATAATGGGGCTTTAGTTAAGGTGAGTCAAAAAGGTTGAAGGGTTTCTCACAAGTTTTCATGAAGCACTAAATGTAAAAGAGACAACCAAATATAACTTCTGAGATATGCATCTAAATACAACTAATTACTCATTACTATTTATTGTTACTACATTTGATTATTTTCTTCTTCTTCTTTTTTCTTCTATTTTTCTATTTTTTATTTTTTTCAATAATAAAGAAACAATAGCAACAACTATATACTATGCAAAACATGAGTATAAGTACCTCTCGGTTCATCTCAGAATAAAATGCAAATGAAAAGTCCCACACTAATGGTCACTTAGCACTTCATTAGACTTGTGATTGGGTAAGGCTTATATGGTTTTTGGTTTTTTAAACAAGGTGTTTACTTTAAGAAACGAAAAAGTTAAAGGCTCAAAGGGGATTACAAAGGATAATGAATCATGTAGGTCATTTAAGCCAAGATATTAAAAGCAAATAAGGCCTTAATCCTTTCCATGTAACATGCATCCATATAACATGCATCTAATGGGGATGACACTTGAAACCCTTGCAATTCAAAAAATTTTAGAAGCTTCTTATTATAATGATGTTGGTTTCGCTCCATGTGCTCTATCTGCCCTACCATTTGAGATATTTTGTCATCCATAGAGTCAAGATGCCACTCCAAAGTCTTATGAATATCTTCTGTAGTGGATAAAATAGCTTCCCACACTTCATCCTCTTCACCAAAATCCTCAGAAGAGCTGTCATCACCTTGCGGATGGTGGGAGGAAGATGATCCAGTGTACCAAAGAATTCATTTCCATAATCTCAGCTTGTCGTAAGTGCATAAAAGTGAAATACTCAACAAATATAGGGATTAAACCATTAAGATTAATATTATAAAAGCCTAGATAGTTTTGATTCTTGGTTATCGTTTGATGCAAAATTTGAAAGATGTAATGTGTTGTGCAAACCATGTGATCTGTGCCCATACACCATAAAAGAAACAGTTCTTTAATTGAACACTTGTTGCTTTGAGACTTATTGACAACTTTGATTTGTAGGAATTTTGTACCTTTTTCAGGATTAAAAATTGGAAAAGGAGCGTCAAATTTATGAGCCATATCTTGCGTTCCTTGTTCGGAAACCACCTCTTTACCTTTAAATTGTTTGTCTTCCCTTAGGTGTCATAGGGCTGAGCACTATACAAAACCTATAAAAATAAGCACTAAAGAGAAGGTAAGATGAAAAAAAATGAAAGAAAAAAATGAAAAGAAAAGAAAAAGGGTGTAGAGAATATGTTATTCTTGTAAAAAATAAGTGAAAAACTTGAAGTTCTTGAAGAAAAGAAGGGAAAAACTTAAAAATTCCTAAAGGATTTATGAAAGATTGATGGAACATTCAAGAAAAATGGATGTTCTTGTTGAAAAAGGCTAAAAAGGGGTGAGGAGACTAGGGTTTAAAAAAAAGAGAGGATAGGATAAAAAAATTAAAAACGAACTAACATTGTCGTTACAGCGACATGAACTTTCTTTTATTTTTTATTTTTTTCCTTTTAAAATTTTTTATTCTGTTTTCCAATTTTTAAAAAAGTTAATCTAGTTAAATACCCCCCCCAACACTATTCTGTGTTGACATGGCACTAACGTGACAGCTGATGTGTTGGGAGCACTTACGTGATAGGATAACCGTGTTAATGTGGCGGTGGTGGCCATGTAAATGTGTTGACGTGACAGTTACTGTACTAGAGGTAATTGAAAAAAAATGAATACACAGGGGGTGTTTGATAAAAATGAAAAAAAAAACGAGTTTTTGAAAAAAAATGAAAAATATAGGAGATTTTTTGGAAAAATTAAAAACTACTAGGATAAAATTTTCATAATTAAAAATAATTAAAATAACCATTTAAATGAGATAATTAACTCTAATTAATTAATTAATTAATTAATTAGTTATAACTTAAAAATTATTAATTTAAAACCCTAAATTAAATTAACTATAGAATGTATAGTTATATTCATAATACTTGTATTAAAAACAATCTTGGGATGAAAATTTCATAATATTAATTATATGACAATATGTGATATAGTAGTAAAAATTTTACGGTCATTAATATTGTTTTTTAATTTTAATTTTTTAGAATAAAATTTATTTAACTGAGATTTAAAAAATTAAAATTAAAATTTTATTAAGTTGAAATGTATCATAAAAATAATTTAGTAATAATAATTAAATAAGAAATAAATTTTAAATTTTAAATGAATAGACACTTAAATATATATATTCATATTGATTATTAAATATAAAAACTAAAATTTTATTTATCGTTTCTTATTTATAACTTTATTAAAAGTATATTCTTTTAAAATAAAATGAATATATTTCTATTTTTAATTTTGTATATTTAAAAATAAAAGTTAAATAATATAATATAGATTTTTAATTGATAATTTTTATTTTAGAAACTGTTTATTTGTTGAGTTTCTTATA
>JAOXYD010048040.1:0-13441 GCA_028565735.1 Pinacopodium congolense | reverse complement strand
TATAGTTATTATTATATTATATTTATTGTATTATTATTTTTGGAGACATAATTTAAAAATTAATTCTTGATATACTATAATGTATTAAAAATTATGTGGTAAAATTTATAAAAATTTAAAATTATTTTATAATTTTAAAAATGTACTTGATATAATATTATACTGACTGATATTTCGTATTAAAATCAAATTAATATTTGGTGACCTCTTATCGTGGAAAGGCGAGGCAACAATAAAGAATCAACGTAACCTTATGGACGAAATTGTTTGACTCTGATGGAATGCTGCCTTCTCAGTGTCTATTGTCCGACAAACAAACACGATGAAATTTGCAGGATTCTTTCGTAGAGTAACAACACCAGAAGGTGACTTCCTAGTAGCAACATATCAAATTATTCACTTGAATATCTTTTTTGAATTAGTAGTTTCTTATTTATCGATACATTTTTCCACTTGAGAGAAGTCGATTAATCCAAACAAGTAAATCAATAAGTGATCATATTTAAGTTAACCACCTCCTACTTTATTCTTATCCTTAAAATATGTAAATATAACTAATAAAAATATTAATTATATTGAATTAAAAAATGCTTATACTATACGAAAATAGGAATATTTTCTCATTGAATAAAATTTAAATCAATAAAAAATAATTTTGAATATTAATACTTTGTATCTGGAAGAATAATTTATAGAATATAATTTTACAGAATTTTTTAATTTAGTAATTAATATGATTAATTAAAATTTATTGATTATTAAACCATAAGTCTAAATTACATTGAATTAATTTAATTTGAACTTTTTTTGTGAAAATTAATTTAATTTGAATGTCTGAAGTGACTAAGATCATTCCTTTAATCTTTTATTGCCAAAGCCAGACGCGGAGTGGCATAGCAAAATGAAACTGATAAAATTAGCTACATGTGAAGCACGTGGTGCTGAGCTGCCGCCCACGCTTTCCAATTTTAATTAATCGAAGTGGTTGGGTCAGGAGTCAGGACAAGGCAAGGCATCATTGAGTATTTGAGTTCTTTCAGACTTTCCACTTGCTCGTCACGTTTATCTCCTGCCCATCTTCGCCTCGTTTTTCCCTACTCGAACTTTTCCTATTTGTAATGGCATAATTGTTGCCTTGTGATGTCCTTTTCTTTAATGAGTTTTTTTGACTCGTTAGGCTTGCTTTTGCTTTGGAGTCCTCAATCTCCAATTTTCAGTTTGTCATGTTTAATGAGTTAAGTAGGCATGGAATATAGGATGACCTTACAACTCTATAATACTCTTGGTAGTAATAGAAAATAAAGAAATATAAGCATCCATCCATTAGATGAAGGGCAATTGGGATGACATAATGCCCCACAATGAATAGTTTTGTTAATAATACGAAGTTATGTATATACATATTGAGTAATAATAGTTCTTAAATTATATATTTTAACAAATTATTTCATAAGTCAATAAATTAAAATCAAATAATATATTTTAATTAATAATTATTAAAATTTCTTAATATGATACTATTTCGATTTCA
Source organism: Pinacopodium congolense (assembly GCA_028565735.1). Lineage (NCBI taxonomy): Eukaryota > Viridiplantae > Streptophyta > Magnoliopsida > Malpighiales > Erythroxylaceae > Pinacopodium > Pinacopodium congolense. The sequence continues at coordinate 11,910 of JAOXYD010048040.1, read as the reverse complement.
TAATATTTAAAAATGCTTGGAGAGTTACAAAATTTTAAATGCAATACTTCTATTATTTGGAGATTGTAGTAAAAAATTTTAATGCGAGAAATTCTGAAAACGATCTTGAAAGCATTGAAAAAAAAAAGGTGAAAGTATTTATCTATTATCATCATGCAATTTTAATCTACAAATGATATATGATTTTTATGCTAACTTAAACTTTCATTCTTAACATATCAAATTCTACATGTTTCAGATGAACGAAGGTACACCAATTAAAAGTCATGCTAATTAATTTAATATAGCTTGAGGAACAATCTCTCCTTAACTTCTTCATATAAAAATTTTACTCTCCAATGAAGGAAGCTTGCTAGTAATAAACGTTAAAATCTACTTTGTTATCTAAATATTTAATTGATAAAGAATTAACTAATGGTAAAATTGGTAGATAAGCAGATAGTTTGGATGTTCGAGGAAGGATAAAGAAGCGTGATTTTGGAAATAGTAAGAAGAGGTTGAAATTAAAATATAATTGCAAAAAAATTGATCTATAACTATTGACATAAAGGGAGCATATTAAGATTGACTATTGAAAGTTGAAAAATAAACAATCGAAAAAAGAAAACAAGGAAAAATTTGTCGAAGCTAGTATTGTAAAAGATGATTTTAGTGGTATTCTTCTTTTGGTTTCTAAAGACGATAAGAGCAAATTTAAAGGTGAATGGATTATTTATGTTGGCTTCTTATTCTACCACATATGTGCTAATAATTATTGGTTTTCTATCTATAAATCTATTCAAAATGGAGTTGTTTTGATGGGAAAAAGTGCTTCGTATAAAGTTTTTAGCCTAGAAACAATCCAAATTAAGACACATGATAGTACCGTACAAACATTATCAAATGTTGCCATTTCCTAACATTGAGAAAAATATCATCTCTTTAAGCACCCTTGACACTAGCAGGTGTAGATAAACAATTGAAGGTAGAGATTTTTGGGCAACCTACCCGTTTTATAAGCTGTAATAATTATTTGTGTTGTTGCAATTCCTTCATCAATGTCAGAATGTCACTAAATTCTAACATGTCGAGCTAGGCCACATGAATGAAATGAGCACGACTGTATCGAGTAAGAGAGGTCTTTTGTGCAAGCTTAAGTCTAGGGTGTAAGATTTAATAAAATTTAAATATAAGGACAAGATTTATTATGTCAGATTATCAAGAATAATTTGATAGTGGAAACGTATGTGAATCTATTGGAATAATCACAAATAGAATTATACGATTCCTTTGGTTTTGGTCTTTTAGGAGAAGTTTTTAGGTTGTCTATCTTTTCTCTTGATATGATGAGAGAAAAGAAACTCTAATACTAATTTTGAGAACCATAACCATATATTTATATGTATAGTACTTATTCCTAATTTACCTATCATAAGTTAGAAATATAACATTAGAGCTTCTACATATATTTTGAATCATACTTTAATTAAATGGCTTAGACCTAATAACTCAAAATTTTATTAGACCACTTTTAATGATGGGTCATATCTTATAATAGTCCATGATATGTCATTATATATATATATGTATGTATGTCCATAAAAAAATCTAAAAATCTCTCACTTAGGCTACATATATATAATTTTTTATAATTATATGTCATGACAAACCTTATGAATTCAAAAGTGCTATTATTGTTAAATTATCTTTAAACAATCCAGTCCGTTAATCATATCAGTTCAGGATCAAAGAGATCTTCGCCACAATCATCATGACTAAATTCATCAATGGTTACATACATCAATAAAATAAACGACATGGATCAAGTATGGATGTGTAGTTTGGAAATTTCATGTTATGTGGTCTTTAACATACCTATTTTCGATTGGTCTTACCTTATTTCTTAGTGAGATCAAATCGAGGGAAATTAAAATTTAAACTCACAAAATTCTTTCTATTGAAGTATCAAATCATACAAAATTCATAAGACATGTTTGTAATTATAAATGAATACAAATTCCCATTAAACTAATATATCATCAAATGATAAAACATCTGTATGAGTTGTGTAATCATGAAAGACCTTAGGTGGTGAACCTTTAGTCAACGAGTCTACAATTACGAAATTTGTTCCAATATATTCTATAGACAACTGACTACTCTGAATTCTTTCTTTAACAACTTGAAATTTAATGTCAATGTATTTTGACTTTGACGAGCTCCTATTATTATTAGAATATACTACTGTAGATTTATTGTAATAAAACAACTTTAATGATTTTTCAATACCATCTATATCTAATGATAAAATTTCGTAATCATAGTCCATGATTAGATGCCTCATAACATGCTATAAACTCAACTACCATGGTGGAAGAAGCAATGAGTGTTTGTTTAATACTCTTTTAATAAATAGCTCTTCCAGCAAACACATAGATATAGCCTGAAGTGGATTTACGACTATCTTGATATCCCGTAAAATTAGAGTCAGAATACTCAATGATCTCTAACTGATCCGATTTACTGTATGTGAGCATGTAATCTTTTGTTCTCTTAAGATACTGTATAACTCTTTTGGTTGGTTTTCAATGATCTAACTCGGGATTGCTCAAATATCTGCCTAATATTTCAACAATGTACGCAATATCTAAACGCGTACATACTTGAGCATACATTAAACTCCATACAATCGAAGTATAAGGAATCTTCTATACTTCTTTAGTTTCAAAATTATTCTTTGGGCATTGATTGGGATTAAATTTGTCTCCTTTAGCTATAGGATTATCATCTAATTTAGAATCTTGCATGCCAAACCTCTTAAAAACCTTTTCGATATAACTCTTTTTTGATAACCCAAGAATATCTCAAGAGCGATCTCAATGTATCTAAATTTTTAATACAAAAGAGGCTTTACCAAAATCTTTCATCTCAAAATTCTTTGATAGAAATCTCTTTGTTTCATGCAATAAGCCTACATCGTTGCTGGCAAGCAATATATCATCTAAAAATGTACTTACTCCCACTAAACTTATGGTATACACAATCATTAACTAGATTCATCTCAAAACTAAACGAGATGACAACCTAATGAAACATGTAATATCATTGATGAGAACTTGTTTGAGTCCATAAATGGATTTTTTTAATTTGCAAACCATCTGCTTCGAATCTTTGGAAACAAAGCTTTCAAGCTACTCTATATAAATTGTTTCATCAATGCCTCCATTAAGAAACACTATCTTAACATTCATCTGATGTAACTCAAGATCAAAATGTGCTACAAGTGCTGCTATAATCCTAAAAGAATCTTTTGAAGATACCAGTAAGAAAGTTTCTTTATAATTGATACCTTCTTTTTAAGTAAAGCCGTTTGCGACAGGAAGAACCTTATATCTTTCTACATTGCCTTTTTAATCCCTTTTCTTCTTAAATATCTATTTGCAACCAATTAGTTTTGCACCTTCAATCAATGAGACAGGATCCCAAACATGATTATCTCTCATAAACTTAATTTCCTCATTCATTGCATCAAACCACTTTTGAGAATTAGAACTTTCAATGGCTTCGTAAAAGTTGATTGGATCATCTTTTACTATGCTAATGCCTATATCATGTTCTTGGAGAAAGATAACATAATCATCCAGAATTACACTTCTCCTTTTTTTAGTGGATCTCCTTAATGGCACTTGTTCTTATGGTTGTTGAGTTTGCCCTTTAGGAGTATTCAATTGTTTATGATTAGGGAGATTTCTGATATTATCTTGTTGTTCTGAAGTTCCTTCTTGAATAATGGCTGGAATAATAACTTGATCATGTTCAATAACAACTATAAGAAGAGAAACAAATTCCTCTTCCAAGAAAAAGTCTCTAACGTTATCCTTATCTCCCTTTCCAAACTCAATATCCTTAAAAAATCTGGCATTTCCTATCTCAAAAACTGATTTATTTGTAAGATCATAAAATTTATAGCCGCTTAACAGTTTAGAGTATCCAAAAAAATAGCTACTGATTGTTCTTGAGTCCAGTTTCCTTTCATTTGGCTTATAAGGCCTTACCTCAGCTAGATAACCCCAAATGTGAAAATGCTTTAAACTTGGCTTTTTTTCTTGTCAATACTTTATAAGAAGTTTTAGTCGTTGCCTTAGTTGAAACTTTGTTAAGAATATAAGATGTGGTCTTTAATGCCTCTCCCTAGAGTGAATAATCATACTCCTTATCATGTCCTTAAGCATTCTATTTAGTCTTTTAGCAATACCATTCATGTTAGGGTTCCCCAGCATGTGTACTATAGGACGATACTGTATTCCTATAGGAATTTGACAAATGATCCTGAACATTATTCACCTAAGCTGTCATATTTATCGTAATATTCACTACCAAGGTCAAATCTGACACATTTAATCCTTTTGTCAAGTTGATTATCAACTTCAGCTTTAAAAACTTTAAACATGTTTAGTGCTTATGACTTCTCATGAATAAGATAAAGTTACCCATAACGTGAATAATTGTATATGAATGTAATAAAATAGCTTTGATTATTCCAATCAGGTGTAGGAAATGACCCACAAATATCTGTATGTATTAGTTCTAAAACGTCTGAAGATCTTTTGGCACTCAATCTCTTTATATTTGTCTGCTTCCACTTAGTACACACAATAAAAACTTCAAAATTTGACATATCAAGTGGATCAAGAATTCTATCTGACATAAGGCTATCTATTATTTATTTACATATATGCCATAAATGCTTATTTCATAATCAAGTAGAATTATCATTTTTTAATTTTATTTTAGTACCTCATGAATTAACATGCAAGGATTCATTAGATGGGGTGCCTATATTAAGTAAATATAGGTTATCAATTATGGATAAAAATCGAAACTAATAAATTTTGTATTAAAAAAAACTATATTGTCTATTTCTAAAAGAACAATAATAACTAACATTGTCTAAAACAGAAATAGAAATCAAATTATGCCTAAAAGACGGTACAACATAAGTTTCTTTCAAATCCAAATAATTTTTAGCCTTAAATGATAACTTAAAAGTCCCTATTGCCTTAACTTCAATTGCCGTTCCATCCCTCACATAGATGTATCTTTCACCATCACTGGGTTTTTAGCTGTTCAAGCACCCCTGTATAGACACACTTATGTGAGTAGTAGTACTAGAATCTATCAACTAAGTGTGTTTAGGTACTAAAATCAAATTGACTTTAGAACAAACTAAAGAAAAAAGTGTACCTTTTTTTGCATGCCAAGCATGATACTTAAGACATTTCTTTTTCTTGTGAAAGTGCTTTCACAAAAGCATCAAGTAAAGTCCTTAACTTGTTATTTTGATTCTTTATGTTACTTCTTTTGTGATGTATTACTTACAACTTCCTTATTTTTCTTTCTTTTCTTGATATTGCCCTTAGAATTGGATGCCAAATGAGCACTTTCAACCTTCTCTTTCTTTAATCTCTCTTCTTCTTGCACACAATGTGAAATGAGCTCATTAAGAGTCCATTTCTCCTTTTGAAAATTATAACTGACTTTAAATTAACTTAATTGTGTGGGAAAAGAGGTCAAAACCATATCCACAAGTAAATTTTTCGATAACTCTAACCTTAGTTCCTTTAGTTTAGAAGCAACATAAGACATTTCCAGATTGTACTCCTTAATGCTTTCATTGCCTTTATACCTCATGAAAATAAGTTTTATTATAACAATAGTTATTCTCACCTTTTTGTTTTTAGCAAAATATTACTCAAGTTCTTCAAGGAACAATTTATCATCCTTTTCTTTGGATATTGTGCACCTGAATATTTCCAAAATTGCATATTTCATGATCATAAGACTCATGCGATTTGAACGTTCCCATCTTTTCCTATCCCTCCTTTCACCAAAGGAACTTATATCTATAAGGGTAGGTCGCTCAATCTGAAGAAAAAGGTCTAAATCCATGCAGTCAAGAACGATCATGACGTTCTCTTTCCAAATCTTGAAAATTTTACCATTCAACACAAGAATACAATTGATATTAATAAATATAGTAACAGTAAAAGTATTCACTGAATACAGAAAAAAAACAAGATAAGCTTATAATTAAAATCGGAATGATTTATAAGTAATAAATTCAAATAATAGCAACCTCATCACAAGATACTTAATCCAACATTGAAATTTAGTTTTTGGACAAAAATATCAATTGTAAGTGGCACTGTCGTAATAATCAAATATTAATAATAAATTCTTGTCAAAAAATCATTCTTTCTTTGGATCGACTTATAATCACATGAAAAACTAAATACTTATCACATATTTATTACTACAAGTATGTTTGAATTTTGGCCAAATAACAACTTTTCTTGGGTCAATTTTTATTCATATAAATCCATTCATATGCAACTGTTTTGATATTTTAAAATAAATCAATTTACCCAAAAAAAATTACTTTGGTAACATATTATTTCAATTAATTAATTCAAAATATCAATAGTAAAAAGAAGCTAAATCTGAATTTTATTAATTAAATTATAATTCATAATAAATGATTTTACTATTAAAATCAAGAAACTAGAGTATCAATATTCCATAAAAAGGACAAAAACATATTCCTAAGACATATGGCAAAGCATAATACACCTTTCCCAAATAACCAAATTAAATAACCAAAAAGAATTTCCTTAAGCTTTCAATACACATAAACCGAAGAAGGCCACAAATATCTTTTTTAAATTTTGATCAAGGCACATATAAAAGCCTTTAAAACAAAACGCACAAACCAAGACAACTTTGACTTGTTAACGCCATTTCTCTGTAAACATTTTTCCTTTTTTTTTTTTAAACTTGAAAAGCCAAATAGCCTTAAAGGAAGCAATGAAAAGGAGCAGAAGAAGCAAACAATTATACTTGGTTCACTCCGGAAACGCGTATAAACCAAAGCAAAAGCACAAGGAACAAGATTGCTTTCCGAAACTGAAGTCGAGAACAAGCAGTGGCGTGATTTCATTCCAACAAACAATTCAACAAAACCCATATAAATTTGAACCCAGAAAATAATGAATCCTGACCAAAAAAACATAATCTATATTTCCCAATAATTCAATATAATAATGGCTCTAATATTGCTTGTCAGATTTAATAAAATCACAATACACGTTCAGCATCTACTATATTACATTATTAAGAATAATTTGATAGAAAAAGTGTACTTAATTCTATTAGAATAATCACATATAGAATAATATAGCTCCTTTGATTTTGATATTCCGAGATATGTTTTAAGTTGTCTATCTTTTCTCTTGATGGAACGAAAGAAAAGAAACTCTAATATCACTCTTGAAGACTATAACTACATATTTATTTGTATAATACTTATTATCGATTTGTCTATCATAAATTAAAAATATAATATTAGGGTTTTTACACATGTTTTGAACTATATTTTAATTAGATTATTTAGACCTAATAATTCAAAACTTTATTAAATTATTTTTAATGTTGAGTCATATCTTATAATAATTCATAATGTATAATTATATATATATATATATATGCAAATCCATCAAAAAAATTCAAAATAGGAAGATGGAATTTTTGTGAACATTGTATTTTTAGGTAGCCAAAGCAAGTTAGATTTAGTTTTGCCATTCATACAACCAAAGATACTGTAGATTTTACCCATTCAAATCCTTGGGGACTAGCTCAAACTCTTTCAAAAGAAGGTGCCAAATTTTTGCTCACTTTCATTTTTGACTTCTCAAGGAAAGTCTGACTCTATTCTAAAATAGAAAATTCAAGTTTTTTTTTTACCATATTTAGATAAAGGAAAACTTTTATTGAAAAGTAAGCAAGAAAACATATTAAAATAACTAAACTAAAACATATTAGAATTTTGTGGTTGTGATTTCAACGAATTTTGCAAAAAAAGAAAAGAGATGGTAAGACATTAATATAGATCAACGCTCTAACAAAATAGAGTGGTAAAACAGATGAACAAAACCCTTATTGAAAATGTATGGTGTATCATTTCAAATGCTGGTTTGTTAAAGAAATGTCAGGCAGAAGTTGTTTCCATATTGTGCTATATAGTAAATTAATTTCCATCAATACCGATTGGATTCAAGGCACCTTAAGAAGTATGTAAAACCTGCTAGTTACTTTCATTTGAGAATCTTCATATGTCTTGCATATATGCATATAATTGTGATGTACTGATCTTCAGCTACATATTAGTAGAGATGTTACCTTTACCTTAAAAGCCACACTAAACTTGAGACAGGGAGTCTCATTAATAGGCAAGAAAGTCTAGAAAAGTAAAAGAATAAAGGCCTTTAGACTTAATGATCAAATTTCTGTTGCTCATTTTTACCTAGGATGAAGTTCCCAGCCTGATCCTCCTTCTCAAGACGATTTAGTTTTAGGTTTTGTAGATGCTAAACAAGTAGCAGAAGAGGAGCCATATTCCATTACTAAAGGTATTTCTAATGCCAGTTTAAAAAAGTAATTGGTAGACATATACGAAGAAAATGGTATATCAAAATAAAAAAGATCATTGGTTGCAAATGAGTTCACTTTTAAAGATAATTGAAAATAAGGTGGAGATTTGTTAAGTATTTTGAATTATGCCCATTACCCAAATCCTTCTCCTGCGAAACACATTTATAAATTAATAATTTTTAAGTAATAAAATTTCTTATTATATTAAAATTTATTAGGATGTGGGTTATTTATTATCATGTTCTTCTTCTATTTAGTTTTAGTTATGTAAAAATATAGAATATCCAATTTTATTATTCATTTATTTTTTAGAGAGACATATTTTTCAAAAATATATAATATTTCTTCATTTATTATTGAACATACTAATACTAGAACCAATCGACCCTAACACTGCGAGACCCTTTACCAGTCAAACGACGTACGATCATAAGATGTGATCAATTCCTGTCAAAATGAGGCAACATGCATTTATTCTTGGACGACATTTTTCCTTTTGCATTTCTAAATTAATTTTAAAAGCAAGTAATTGTACTAAAATTTGAGAATTCTTAGATCGAATAGTAAATGCGTCAATATTTGCTACGTTACATTTTGATTTTCTGTTTTTAAAATTAAAAAAAATCAAAAAATAAAAAAGGTTTTTTTTTTACGTTTTCAAAATAAATTTTCAAAATAAAATTTTTATATTGAATAATTGAAATAATCTATTCATTAATATATTTTTTAAGATGCATAAGAGTATTTTAATATAAAAATTTTAATTTATTTTATATTTACTTCTCATTACTAAATTAATTTTTATCACAAATCTCAATCAAATAGATTTTTATTTTTATTTTTTATTGCAATTGTCAATCACAATTTTTAATTTTTGAAAAGAAATTAAAAACAAGAAATAGAAATTAAAAATCACAATAAAAACAGAAATAATATCAATTGGTCCTAAATTTTCATTATATATATTTGAAAATTATGTTAATTATTATGTAAGACTAATACTAAAGAAAATTATGTGGATATTCAAATATAAATTTAACATCCCATCAAAATCAAATACATTGTTTTTTTAAGTATTTAAAACTTAATTAGTATGAAACTTTTAGTATGATTTTTAAATTGTAAAAAATTTTGAAATAATATATATTTTTAATTTTAGACAAGGAAATTTTTTTAATAGTTAAAAAGAATCAACCAATAGAAAATACTTGTACAACAAATAATAAGGGGATTAAACTATGTGATAAATTATTAATTACATCCCAAATGATAAATTATAATTTGAAAAAGATGGTATTATTTTATAAATGTTAATAGATGAGTTAATTTTTTAAAAAATATTAAAAATAACGTAGTATTTTAGATAATGTTAAAAATAAAATAAAAATTTTCTCAAACTTCAGAAACAAAGTAAATCTTTTTGTCTTTTTCTTATTAAAGTTAAATGAATAAATCTGAGTTTCTGCTCCGATTTGAAACGGCTGAAGTTAAAAAACTAATTCCAATTTTAATTTCAAATATAGGAAGTGAATATAAAAAATGCATATGAAAGAACCAGGTTGGGCGGCTTGTTCTTTGAATGAGGCTGGCTGGGGTAGTTGGTTTTTTTGTTTTTTTCTTTGAAAGATGACTGGGCGAGTTGCGGCATGAGGAAAAGTGGGCATATGCACGTGACCAGTATTAAAAACTAAAAACATTAGAAAGAAGAAAACAAAGATTGACATAAGAAAGATTATAAATATGAATATACTTTTTAGATTTTTATAAAATATTTTATAAAATTTATATATCTATAAATTTATTTTAAATATTAATATCTGTTTATGAATAAAAATTCTTAATAATGTAAATTTAATATAATAAGAATAAAAACTTATTCATAAATTTTTTCAAAAAATTAATATTTTAAATTTTCAAAAAACTTATTCATATAAGAAAACTATAAAGTGTTTATTATTAAGTTTCATATAAATAACAATTATTCGGTAAATAAATATTAATATTAAAGATTAACTTATAAATCCTAAAACATTTGGTATTTATTTAAATGTTGAGGATTAATTTGTATATTTGGTCAACCAGGAGAAGAGGGGAAAAAGAAGTTCCGTTGATATTCAAACCACTGGCCAAGCAAAACGTGGCCCAATTTTTAATTCAACTGTTTGTAATTTGCAAGCAAACAATTATTGCAAAAAAAAAAAAACTTTGTAATATAATATACAAATAATATGATGACGGAGATTATGACAAATTTTTAAATGATGGAATCCGATGACAAAAAGGGCGACCCAATCAAGGGTCAGGATTTTATCTTTCGTAACACAACACAAGCGCGATCTTTTTGTTCTTTTCTTTATTCCTTCTCCTATTTAATTTGCCATTTCATAAGTGGCTTAGAAATTTGATGTGGTTGGCGATTATTTGCAAATTGGCCGCAGATGTTTTGGAGGGCTTTTTAAGTTTTAACTCGTGGAGGCTGAGCTTATCAACCAGTGCGGTTTTCGCCTCTCGGTCCCTCCGTTCTTCGGCACATCCTCGGTTTTGGACTAACTTCATTGTCCATTTACTTTGTCGTTCTTGTTTTAATAATATTTTTGTCATTATATTCTCCATTTTGAAGAAAAATTATATCATTATTATTTCATTTAAATTATATTATTTGTTAGTATACAACAAGTAATTTAATCAATAGGAATCATAATATCTGTAAAAATTATTAGACGGTGATTCTTGATTTTTTTCTTTTATAAGATAGATGTTAAGATAAATAAATAAATTATCAATTCAGTTATAAGGTAAATTGTTTAAGAAATGTAACAACCTCGTAACAATAAAAGACTATGTCAATTTCTTTAAATTTTGATGTGTATCTTTCACGTTTGTAAGGAAATCATCAATTAAAAATGGAGAACAGAAAAAGGAGTTGCACATGGAGTTCCTCCTCTCTCTTACGTCTGAGCTTAGAACATAAAGAACAAAGAATTCAACTTAAGAAGCATTAAAAAAAAAACTGTTCTCCTAAATTAATAATTGATGTCATCTTATCAACTTATATGTGATCCATAATTAATGGAATTTCTTTCAATGATTTTTTTTTCATGATTACAACTTTTCCTTTTCTAATAACGAAATATACCATAGGTTCTTGTAGTAAGATCAATGTTTGAAATACCAGTATTTGTTTTTTTTAAATGATATTGTACTGGTGTTAATATTAAAATTTTTTATAAAATAATTAATAAAATTTGTAAAATAATTTATTATTATACTATTTATTTTCTATAAATATAATTTTAATATATTTCAAATATTTAATTAATACAATAAATATAATATAATTTTATAGAATATATATATTAATATCAATTTCACATATTTGTCAAATAAAGTATAATACGAATTAATATATATATATATATATATAAAACATCAAACTATTATAAT
>JAOXYD010048031.1:0-13442 GCA_028565735.1 Pinacopodium congolense | reverse complement strand
TAGTTTTACCATTCCTTGTACAATTGGTAGCTTACAAATTGATAGGGCTTTGATGGACTTAGGAGCAAGTATTAATCAAATGTCCTTATCAATCTTTAAGAAGCTAGGATTAGAAGAACCAAAACCCACTACTGTCTCATTGCAGTTAGCGAATAGATCGGTGACATATCTAAGAGGGATCATTGAAGATGTGCTAGTTAAGGTTGATAAATTCATATTCCTCATTGATTTTCTTGTCTTGGATATGGAAGAAGATAATACAGTGCCTATCATTTGAGGACGACCATTCATAGCTACTGCCAGGGCACTGATAGATGTTCATGGTAAAAAGCTCATTCTTAGACTTCAATATGAAGAGATTGAGTTTAATGTGTTTAGGGCAATGAAGCACTCATCCACCCTTGATTCATGCAACTTCATTGGAGTTCATTATACTCCCAATGATCTAATTAACTACTTGTGCTCAGATGCATTACTAAAGGCTTTAGTAGTTGATTCAAATGCCGAGAAAGAAGAAGAAAAGGAAGTAGAGGAAGTAATAAGGGAGTTGGAAGTTGGAAAGGAGTCATCTAGTTGAAATTGGAGCAGAAATTAGAAGAAAAACCATTAGTCCAGACCATTAATGACACCCTCACAAGGTTACATTGATGGATGAACAATGGTTTATTAATGAGTTCATCATTCGTTCATCAACAACGCCCTTTAGCCCACCATTGTAATTTGGTATAAACTGGCATTAATAGGTTCAGTCAACAATATCAACCTTAAATCTCCAAACTTGTGGCTTAGACATGATCTCCATCAATGCTATTATCTTATAACATATATTTGGGAGGCTGCTGTAGCGATAAAAATAAACAAGCTGAAGAAAGGGAATCTTACCACAGTAAAGTATGAGGTGAGGTTCAATAAGCTTATAGGCTTTGGTATGGCACTGGTTCCTATAGAAGAGGATAAGTGCAGGAGAGTTGAATACGACCTCAATGTGGAGATTCACACCATATTGGCTATCACAAATCTGAGTAGTTTTGCTGAGCTAAGAGCTATATTGATTAGGGTTGAACGCTACTAGGTGAGAGCCAGTCTAAGGCTAGACAAGAGTCCAGGAGTGGTAAAAAGGCCCAGTGACATCCCAACTGAGTCTAGCAGGAAGTTTAGTAAATGCCATAGCAGGCAGTCAAGGCAGAGGCAAACTGGGTCAAAGCAAAGAGGTAGAGCGTAGACATTTGGAGGTCAAACATCTAATAAGCCGCCACTGATGCCCAGTTGTGAGCATTGTGGGAAGAAGCACGATAGGGAGTGCTGGAAGTTCATAGAGGCTTATCTGAAGTGTGGATATTTCAACCATCTAATCAAAGATCACCCTATTATTTATGAGGCACAGTTTGGGGGTAGAAGTGGACCGACCACGGAGGTGACGTCCAATAGAGTAAAGCCAGTGGGATTGGACAGAGAAGCAAAGGCTAAGGGAAGGCTAGTGGTATGAGCTCAGGTGCCAGAATTGAGGGGTGCCATGCATCATTTTAAACACAGGCTAGAGTCTATGTCATTACTAAACAAGAGGCTTAGTAATCCACTGATGTTGTTGTAGATGTGTTGCACATAGTTCAATTTGAAGCATATGCATTGTTAGATCCTAGATCTACCCATTTTTTCATTGCACCACATCTGGCATGTAAACTACAATGTATGAGGGATACATTATAATCTAGATTGATAGTGAGTATGCCACTAGGTAGTACCACAGTAATGGGTGAGGTATTCAAGAGATATGTCATCTGTATTGATTAGGCGAAGTTCAAGGCCGACCTACTTGTGCTCTAACTGAAGGAGATTGATATTATTCTGGATATGGACTGGCTCGTAATGCACTGAGCTATTCTGAATTGCTACACCATGGAGGTGATCCTTAAATCTCCTAGTCAACCTAGAGCAGTGTTTCGAAGGGTAGTCAAGCAGTGTCAACTAGGTTGATTCCTTCGGTTAGTGCATTAAAGTTGATTCATAGTTGATGTGAGGCGTACCTCACCTATGTGAGTGATACTCGTGTGAGGGTGACGGTTCAAGATATTCCTATTGCTAGGGAGTTTCCTGAAATATTTCTTGAGGAGTTAATGGGATTGCCCCCAAATCGAGAGACAGAGTTCAGCATTGAACTCGTTCCAGGTATCGCTCCTATATCTATTCCTACATATAGGATGACACCTATGGAACTTAAGGAGCTTAAGGCCCAATTACAGGAATTACTAGATAGGGCTTTATTAGACCAAGTGTATCTCCTTGGGGTGCACCAATCTTATTTGTGAAGAAGAAAGAGGGGACATTGAGGCTATGTATAGACTACAGGCAACTAAATCTGGTAATAATGAAGAACAAGTATCCTTTAACAAGGATCGATGATCTACTTGATCAGCTGCAGGGAGCTCAGGTTTTCGCTAAACTTGATCTAAAATCTTGGTACTATCAGTTGAGGATTTGCGAAGCTAATGTGCCAAATTGTGCGTTCAAAACCCAATATAAGCACTTTGAGTTTTTGATGATGTCGATTGGGTTGACAAATGCACCAACAGCTTTCATGCCCCTAATGAATAAGGTTTTCTAGCCTTATTTGAACCAGTTTTTCATTGTGTTTATTAATGATATTTTGGTGTATTCAAGGAGTCTTGATGAGCATTCGGACCATTTAAGGACGGTATTATAAATTATGCGAGAAAAGCAACTTTATGCCAAATTCAATAAATGTGAATTTTGGCTTGATCAAGTGATATTTCTAGGTCACATAGTGTTTGGACAGGGTATATAGGTGGATCCGAGGAAGGTGGATGCAGTGAAGACATGAGAAGCTCCAAAGAATGTATTTGAGATTCGGAGTTTCCTCGGATTAGCTAGATACTATCGAAGGTTTGTCGAAGGGTTCTAGCTAATTGTATCCCCTTTGACAAAGTTTCAAAAGAAAAATGTACATTTTAGATGGACTAAGGTGCTACAGAAGAGTTTCGAGGAATTGAAATATCGATTGACTACATCACCAGTGTTAAACACTCCATCGAGATCTGGAGGCTATGTAGTATAAAGTGATGCCTTACATCAGGGGCTAAGTTATGTTCTGATGCAGCAAGGTATAGTTGTTGCTTATGCTTCAAGGTAATTGAGACTTCATGAATTTAATTATCTGATCTATGATCTAGAGCTAGCTACAATGTTTTTTACCTTAAAGATGTGGAGACATTACCTATATGGTGAGACATTTCAGGTCTTTATTGATCATAAGAGCCTGAAATATTTGTTGACGCAGAAGGAGTTAAACTTAAGACAAAAGAGATGGATTGAGCTACTGAAAGATTGTGATTGCACCATTGAATACCATATGGGAAAAGCTAATGTGGTAGCAGATGCCTTAAGCAGAAAGTCACATACTCATATG
The DNA here is from genome assembly GCA_028565735.1 of Pinacopodium congolense. NCBI lineage: Eukaryota > Viridiplantae > Streptophyta > Magnoliopsida > Malpighiales > Erythroxylaceae > Pinacopodium > Pinacopodium congolense. The sequence goes on along the minus strand of JAOXYD010048031.1, from coordinate 10,018 downwards.
GCTCAAATTCAGGCATCAAGGCTACTTATTCTGGTTCAGTTGAGGGCTTTGAGTGTGGAATTGAATGTGGGCCAGAGTGAAACTTTAGTGGCTACTTTGAAACTCAAGCTAGTGTTGTATGAGAGGATTAGTAAGACTTTAGACAAAGATCCATAGTTAGTGAAGATGATTGAGAATCTGCAGCAAAAAACTAGTTCTAACTTTGAGATGATGAATGGTATACTGCATATGAGATAAAGGATATGTATGCCTAATGTGGATGATCTAAGGAGAGAGATTTTTTAGGAAGTTCATATAGCAGCCTATTTCATGCATCCTCGTAGTACCAAGATGTACAATGAACTGAAACAACACTTCTGGTGGCAAGGGTTGAAAAAGAAGGTGGCAGAATTCATAGCTAAGTGTTTGACATGCTAACAAATAAAGGCTGAGCATCAAGCTCTGGTGGAAAAACTGCGGTCATTGCCTATTTCGGAGTGAAAATGGGAGAGGATCACTATAGACTTCATCATGGGCTTACCAAGGACCCTGAGATAGTATGATTCTATTTAAGTCATCTTGGATAGAATGAAAAAGTCGGCCCATTTCCTACTTGTAAGAGAAAGTAGTACACTCGATCAGTTGGCCTGAAGGTATGTGAGTGAAGTAGTTAGACTTCATGGTGTCCCAGTATCTATTGTGTCTGATAGGGAACCTAGGTTCACTCTAGATTCTAGGGTAGCCTATAGAAAGCTATGGGTACAAAGCTCAACTTCAGTACGACATTTCATCCTCAGATAGATGAACATAGTGAGAGGACTATCCAAACCGTAGAGGATATGCTCAGAGTATGCATGTTGGAGTCTTATGGAGCTTAGGATTAATATGTGTTGCTCATCAAATTTGCTTACAATAATCACTATCAGAGTAGCATTGGTATGGCTCCATATGAGGCGTTATATGGTAGGAAGTGTTGATCACCCTTATATTGGGATGAAGAGGGCCTAAGGATGATTGAGGGTCCAGAGTTGATCCAAGACACAGTTGATAAGATGAAATTGATCTGTAGTAAGATTAAGGCAGCACAAGACCGATAGAAAAGTCATGCAGATCAATAGAAGAGATATAGAATATCAAGTGGGTAATAAAGTGTTCCTTAAAGTATCACCTTGACGAAGAGTGTTAAGGTTTGGTAAAAAGGGTAAGCTAAGCCCAAAGTATATTAGTTGATATGAGATCACTGAGAGAATCAAACCATTGGCATACCGACTAGCACTGCCAGCTAAGACGGTTTAGATCCATAACGTATTCCATGTGAGCATGCTCCTCTGATACTGATCAGATCCCATGCATGTGCTACCAATGTCAGAGATTGAAATCTCCACTAATCTGAGTTATATTGAAGAACTAGTTGAAATTGTGGGGCATGAGATTAAACAATTGAGGAATTGAGAGATTTCAATGGTTAAAGTCCTTTGGAGGAACCACTCAAGAGAGGAGACCACATGGGAGATTGAGGAGATCATGAGAAACAAATAACCCTACCTGTTTGCTAAGTTAGGTCAGAATTTCAAGCACGAAAATTCTTTAAAAAGGGGGAGAGTTGTAGTGACTCGATTCCTACATATAGTAATCCATTATTTAGAGAGTCATCTCACATGCTTAAATTGTGAATTGGAATAATGCTAAATATGTTAGATGCTTTTAAATGATCATTTCTGAATGTAGATGATGTTGATGTGATTATTGTACAAATGTGAATTTTTTTGTGTCTTGAATTATGAATTTATGATTTGGAATCAGTAAATGGATGAAAATTAAGGGATTGGTGTCATGATAAATTCTTTAAGAAATGGAAAAGGTGAAAGTATGGAATTTCCTAAGGTTGTAGGGTTGGGTTTTTGATTTTGAAGTTGTTAGTTTCAAGATTTGATTTCAAGACTAAAATCCAGTTTGAATTTTTGACCCATTTTCTGTCTTGATAGAGTGCGAATTTGATGGAGCATAAGGCTGAAACGTTATAGACCTAAGCCTTAATTAGATTTTGGTGAAAGAATCAGGTCACAATGATAAGTAGAATGAAGTTATAGGTGTTTTACTGAATTTATTCATGTTAGGCTACTAATTTTGGAACCCGAAATTTTTCATTTTAATTGAGGACCTTGGAATCTGAATTAGATTGAGCATGAAACATGAAAATTTTTCATATATGCCTTTTGGGTATTCTTGTAAAATTTTATGATCAAATGATGAGTGGTTAGTGAGTTATGGTGAGTTAAATAAGGGATGACAAGTGGAGGAGAGTGAGTGGTGGGGTATAAACCAATAATAATGTGACATTTAGATCAATTATGTTTAATTGCTTATCACCATCATTTTTAACCCTTTTGAGTCCAATTTCTTGATATTTTCTTCTTCCTTCTTCTTCGTCCTTCGTAACCTTCAATCCCTAACCCTAACCAACATGATTCTTGCCAAAATCAAGCCAAACCTTGGGGTGTTTTGTAGATCTTGATGAGCTCTTCCAAACTCCTCTTCTCCTACCTTGATTAGAGCATGAATTTTCATGGTTTAGGGAGCTATAAAGTGACTGGTTTGGAGTAGAATAAGTAAGCCCATAGTCGCTCTTGATAATGCATGAAAGCATGAGATGTATGTAAGTGTGTGGAGTTGAAATAGCTATGAGATTGGAACAATATACATGAAACCCAAGGTTAATTCGATGTCTGTTGTTTCGACTCATTTTTCATGAACTTAGGACTTAAATTTGAAAGATCCTTAAGAATGAAAGTTATATAGCTAGGTGTGAGTGAGATTGTGTTGAAAGAATCATGTAAAAAGAATTAATATAACTAGAGTTATGATAATTCTCCCAAAACTACCTGTGCCTCGTCTTGTTATAGGAAACCTAAATTGTGTCTTAGCTTTTGAGGTACTTAGGGCTCAAAGTTGGAGTAGGTTAAAACATAAGAATTGTAGAATAATGTCTTAGTGACACATTGATGAAAGAATAACGATGGTTGTATGAGTATAACTTAAGTTATGGTTATTAAACCAAAACTACCTTTAGTGAAATCCTAAATCTAGAACAGAAAATTAAGTCTTGATTTTGAGGAATTTAGAGGTTGAATGAGAAAGAGCTTAAAGCATGAAATATATAGATATAGATTGTAACTTGAATATGGTGAATGAGGAATGTCATTTAAATTAATGTATTGATAGTTATGAATATTTTTTTGAAGTGAGGTTGTAGTGAATTTCGGAATTGAGAGTCTTTTAATGGATGTAGAATAGATTGCTAGAAGATTCGATAAGTTTAGATTATGAGAAGATGATATATATATATATATATTAAAGATTGGACAGTGTGGCATTAATTTGTATGAATAAGGTGAATTAGAAGTGATTAAAATGAATCAAGCATGCATTAATCATAGCATATTCATACATGCATAATTAGTCATTATGTAATTGAAAAAATAATAATATGTGTGTATGTAATACAATTATAGGAGAACTCTTTGAGCAGCATCCAGACATCACCCCAATACCCAAACATTGAATATCTAGAGATCACTGTAAGTTGGACTAGAGTGCACAATCACTCTATATGTTGTGTCTAATCCGGTTATTTTAGTTCCTGTTTATATTTGAAATTTGTGAAAATTGATCTGATCATATATATCTAATGTGGAGGTATAAGGTGCTGTGTCTACTACTATTTCAGACACTGAGTGTCCGAGGATATTCGGTATTGGGAATAAATTGGAAGTGCTAACTTGTATGTGAACTCTAAGACCTATGTTCTTAACTATGACAAATGTATGACTCTAATCCGTTAATTGTATTGTGTATATGTGTTTAACATGTGCTCCCATTCTGATTTGATCTAAACTATCTGATACTATGTGATTCCCAACCATGGGTTGGATGCCGAACTTAGGTCCAATAATTCTGAAAATGCAAATTGTATGTGTATTTTGGTTGATTTACTGATTGTATCATCTGTAATGTATTACTTTACATTCATGAAATGCATGAACACATTAATGAAATTGTGACTAAGGTGAATCAGTTAGCCGCAATTTGGTGTGGGGCTTATGCTGGTGATTGGAATGAGCTTTAGGCTCAGATATGTGCGAACTCGCTTTCCACTAAGAATCGAGGTCGATATTCAAAGAATGAGCCCAGTATCAGCTACTGATATGAGAAAATAAATGGAACAAAGTCACAACAAAATAAAAAGAAAATCAAGTCCCATGTGCATTTATGATTGTATTCCTACATGATAGAATGTCATTGTATAATCATACTTTGAAATGGCAAACAAATGAAAAACATGATCCTAATTGTGATGATTATGTTATTTTTGTGTTATATGCTTATGTGTGGATAGAGTGAGCACATCGATGATAGCCACTCACTGAGGTTTTCCTTAAAAACTCACCCCACTCACTATGTAGAGAGAGTGAGAGCTACGAACTGGGGTTTATAGACTTACCATGGATCAGAGACTGATCAATTGAAGTCTTGAAGAATCTAGATAGCATGTTTTTGTTCTGTTTGTTACTTTGTACAACACTTTTGTATAAGTGAACAAACTTTCATGTATAAATATAATCGTGTACAGTTTATGATGATGTATAAATGGAATTTGTTTTAATGAAATATGAGTTTTAATGACTATGTTCCATTTGATTATGTTGCATGATGCCTATTGTAATTGCTCTAGCGTGCCACCCTTATAGGGTATTTAGTCGGATATTCATTAGAATTTTGGGTAGATGTCCTATGAGAGTGGAATGCTACAAGTCAAGTCATTACCTTTGCTTAAACTTTTGTAATTTATGGTTTAGTCCACTCATAAATCACTAGGAAGTAGGCTTAAAGATCAAAAAGTTTCTAATCCTAAAAATCATATTCAAGATTATTACCCTTATGATATAATCAATCAATGGTCATGCATTAATTAAAATTATGTTATTTATGGATTTTTCCTATGAATTAAGTGATTGGTCCTTTACTTATTCCTCTAAGATCATATCTTAAGTGATCAAGTTAAGATATGATTTAAGATCCCACATAAACAAAGATTATCATCCAATCATGTGATAAACATCCAATCAAGAAATTCAAATACCTATCCTTGGCTAGAATTTAGCTCAAAACATCATAAATAAAAAAGAAATTCCATATTTAAACAAAACAGTCATTGTTCTTGCATAAATATGAACAAAGGAGTACAAAATAAGAGATTTATTGCTTAGGAAGCTCAAAATGATGATATAAACTGATAGATAGCCTCTAATCACATTAATGAACTCCCTTAAATCCTCAAAACAGCCTAAAATTACAATATACAAAGGCCGGAAAAGAAAAGGAAAAGAAAAACCTAAAACTAGATAAATAAGAGAGAACTAGATGTTTGATATAAATTCTCCTCTCAAATTTGAGTTCTACTTGCCAAAAATGATCTATGGAACTCAATTTATATGTCTGGAGCAAACAAGAGCAAATTTGAAAGTTGTAGCCAATAAAATTTAGAGATCCAATTTGAAAAAGCTCAATAGGGAGTAAAACGGCACTTGAAGAATAATATAATGAAGTTGTTTAACCCCCACGTTTTAATCCCAAATGCGAAGCACAACGATAGTTTTATATAGTAAAGGGACAAGCATATTTTCAGTCCTCCACCTTTAATCAATTTCCTAATGTAGTACTCCACCTTTAATTTTTCCTATTTGAATACTCAACCTTTATGGTTATTCCTCAATCAGTCCTTTCATTAGTTAAAATTGACGGAAGGCTAATAACCAAAATGACATCATTTTGGTTTATTGAATTATCAACCAAAACGACATCGTTTAATTTATTTTCAATCCTCCATATCTAAAAAATTTTCTAATTCAGTCCTTCCATCATGCTCATTTCAAATTCTTTACTCATACACTTAGAAGCTTCCTTACATAAACTTTCATTTGTAGCAACAAAAATGATGTCATTAACAATTTAAACAATCAAGATATAATCGTTATGATTTTTTATGAAAAATTTGGTATCTACCTTTCCCTAAATTCACTCAATATCAAGCTTTAGAAGCTTTTTTAAAAACATATAAAGCTTTTGAACGTTTATAAACATGGTTGGGAGCATTATGTTTTTCAATCTTCTTAAATGAAACCATTTATAAAAGCACTCTTTAGATCCATTTGAAAAATCCTAAAGCCCATGTAAGATGCAAAATCAAGAAAAGGTTTAATTGCCTCTAGTCTAGCTATGGGTGCAAAAAGTTTATTCATAATCCATTCCTTCAATTTGGTTATAATGTTTTGCTACTAGCTTAGCTTGTTTTCTCATAATGTGACCTAATTCATCAAGCTTATTTTTTAACACCCATTGAGTACTTATAATTTGATGATTTTTAGGCTTAGGTATTAATGTATAAGCTTTATTCCTTTCAAATTAGTTCATTTCATCATTTATGGTAGAGCCCAACTTTCATCACTAAGTGCTTCCTCAATAGTCTTAGGTTTTATATGAGAAATAAAAGCAATATGTGACAAGTCTAAAAAATAAGAACTAGTAACTAGATCCCTTTACATATCGCTTATGATTTAGTTTGAAGGTATTTCTTATACCTCTAATCTCTAGGTAATTCCCATTCATTCCTATTATCTTCACTTGGTATAACAATGGGTTCAATAGGTGCATGTTGAATGATTTAACATCCTCTGTTTCTTCTTCCAGACCTAGTTTCTCTAAATCCTTTAATAAGCCTATATCAACATCTCTGAGGTTATTCCTCATATCAAAGGGTTTTGACTCATCAAAAGTAACATGTGTGGACTCTTCAATCACTAAAGTTCGCTTGTTGAGCACTATATATGATTTACTAGCAAATGAATAGCTTACAAAATAACTTCATTTGTTTTTCAATTAAATTTCCTCAAGTTATCCTTAGTGTTCAAAATGTAACATTTATAAATAACTAATATTTTACTTTTTCCTATGCAAAACTCATATGGGATTTTATCCATATTGGTTTTATATAAACCCTATTAGATATATGGCAAGTAGAAGATATGGCTTCCACCTAAAAATATTATAGAAGGTTATACTCATTTATAATTGTCCTAACCATTTCTTGTAAAATCTTATCTTTCCTCTTAACATCTCCATTTTATTAAGGGGTCCTAGGTGTAAAGAAATTATGGAAATGTTGTGTTCATAAAAAAAGCCTCAAACAAATCATTTTCAAACTCTCAATCAAGATGGCTCCTAATTAATGCAATTGTAATATTTTTTTTATTTTGTACTCTTTTAGAATTTAACAAATGATTTAAATTATTCATCTTTGTTAATAATAAACAACACATATGTAAACCTACTAAAATCATTAATAATAACAAAAGTATAAGTCTTTCCACCTAAACTAGCAACTCTAATGTGACCAAGCAAATCCATATGTAAAAGTTTCAAAACTCTAGTAGATGTTACCAATTTCTTATTCTTAAAGGAGCTTTTGGTTTACTTATCTGTTTAGCAATTTCCACATACCTTGTCTTTCTTAAATATCATCTTTGGTAGCCCATTAACTTATTACTTGTTCTTAACATTAGAAATGAACTCAATGCTTACATGATTTAACCTTCTTTGCCACATCCAAGCATCTTTATTTATAGAAATAAAACGCTTAACATCACGGTTATAAAGATCATTAAGATTAGTTGTGTAATTATTACCTTCTCTCGTACTATCAAATGCAATATATTATCTAACAACATAAAAACAATACATCATTTGCTATCTCTTCAAAATCTTTGTCACAAAGTTGACTCATGCTTAATATTTTATGCTTTAAACTATCAACTAAATGCATTTTTTCAATCATAGTGTGGTAATTCTTAGCAAGTTTCTTAATGCCAATTACCTTACCCATGAAATTATCTCCAAATGACACATATCCTCTATCTTTGCTCTTGAGTGAGATTAATTGTGATGCATTACCCATCATGTGTTTAACGTCACCACTTTCTATATACCATTTGCTTTTTTCGAATTCCTACAAAGCAAAGAATTTATTTCACTTTACATACCTACATTAACTTAGGTTCTTATGGTGTTATATATCTTCCTAATACCTAAACCTCTTGGTGACTTTTGAAACCAATTATTTATGATAGAAAAACTTTTGTACATGCCAAAATCATCTACAAAAATGGAAAAACATAGGAGCATCACAAAAATGAGAATATGTCCTCATGTGATGATAACTACATGTATTTCTTGATCTCCTATCCCTAAATGTCATCCTTTAATGATAGTGAGGCCTAGAATAATAATCAAATATATTTATAGATTTATGTATATACATAAAAGAAGCATAAGAATGTATTGTTCTATATTGTCTCATATAAGTCCTAAATTCATTATTTTGGGATTGTGCAATTTTATATAAATTATGCCTATTTTTTGTTACATAAACTTCCTTCCTCTCCCTAAATGTCATCCTTTAATGATAGTGAGGCCTAGAATAATATTTAAATATATTTCTATATTTATGTATATACATATAAGAAGCATCAGAATGTATTGTTCTATATTGTCTCATATAAGTCCTAAATACATTATTTTGGGATTGTGCAATTTTATATCAAGTATGCCTATTTTTTATTACATGCATTTCCTTCCTAAATTTAGGTCTTCATACATGCATAAAATCATGATAAATATTTCAATGTTGAGGTTATAATGAAGATGCAATATTTTAAAAAAAAGGGCCTAGGTACATGCTCTTCATCTAAACTCCTTCCTATCATAAAATTAGTTTTGATATTAGTAGAAACACTCTATTGAATGAATCTTAAGCTATGCCTATCATTACATACCTTTTGAGTTCCCAACATTTTTTTTCTAATTTTTCACTACCTTCAATGAATTTTGAAAATGATTCTTTAAGGGCATTGATTTCCTTATTCAATGCCTCATTCCCATGTAACAATCTATCTATATCATGATTATGCTTGGCAGCATTCACACTATTAGAATATATTATGGAATGTATTTCATTTTTTTATCTTTCATTTTCCAGCATATATTTATCTAAAAGCTTCAATTTATTTCAATTTTTGTAAGAATGTTTCTTCCTTCTCAAGCTCAAGATTTCTAAAAATTTAACTAATTCATCATAAGAAATATCATTATCATTATCATCATCATCAAAATCGTTACCATCATTATTGTAAGGGCAAAATATATGATGTAGACCTAAACATTTTTATTAATGTTCAGGTTAAACTCTAACATTTTAACACAATCAGGTCAAACTTTAGCATTTTAGAAACATTCAAAAAAAACCCTAAAGTTTTAAAAACATTTAAAAAGGGCCCTGATCCCAATTTTCGTTAACTTCTTCTGTTATGTGTACCTCTATGTGCCACATGTCACATTTTTATTGGTCTAAATTTTCATATGAGTCCCATACTTTGTCAAGTTGGCTAAGATCCTGGATTTACTTATACTTTAATTATATTAGAGTTGCAAGTTACATCAAATCATGGGAGTAACCCAGTTAGTTGAGAGCACACCTATGGCCTTTACGGTCGCATGTTCGATTCTCCTTAGTTACCAACATGTGATTCTTATTTCCATGCCAAATGGCGTCGTCTATTCCTACTATAAATGGAAAAAGAAAACATTCTAAGTTTTGTGTGATTCAAACACACAACCTCAAGGAAGATAAAGTCAGTCCCTACCCAACTGAACTACTATGATTGTAAATAATGTTTCTCAACATTCAATACTTAAAGATTAAACAAGGATTTAAGAGGCTCGTCTACTACCATAGTGTGGGATCACATGAAAATTTCAACCAATATAAATGTGACACTTGGGATTAAACGATACTGCCACTTGTCACATAATAAAGGAAGTTAACGAAAATTTGGATTAGGGTCCATTTTAAACTGTTGAACCAAGGTGGTTCTAATCATGTGTTTTGATGATGACAAAACATTATTCTTACTAATGTTTAAGTCTT
>JAOXYD010048030.1:0-27132 GCA_028565735.1 Pinacopodium congolense | reverse complement strand
GTTCATCTATTGTCTCATAAAAATCACTTATACCAAAGTTTGTTTTTGTTTGAGCTTTTCTTGCTCTTCTCTTTATGACTTGATAAATAAAGGGTAAGGAAAGTGATCATGTGGCGTCATTCAACTTATGATAGTCAATGCACATACGCCAACCAATTACTTTCCTTGTGGCAATTAATACTTCTTGTTCATTCTTCATGACAATAGTCCCTCTTTTCTTTGGTACTACTTAAACTAGACTAACCCAAGTAGAGTAAGAAATGGGATAAATAATACCAGCATCAAGGAGCTTAACTACTTCATTCTTTATCACTTCATTCATGTTTGGATTTAGTCTACGCTGCAGTTGGACCAAAGATTTACTTCCTTCTTCAATGAATATTCAATGAGTATAAATAGAAGGACTTAATCCTTTTATATCTGTTAAGGTCCATCCTATAGCCTTTTGATGCTCTCTAAGAACTCTTAACAATCTTTCCTCAACATATCACTTAATGATGATCAAATGATAATAGGCAATTGAGATGGAGGTTTCAAAATGCATACTTCAAGTTTGAAGGGAGAGGCTTTAATTCTAGAGTTGGAGGCTCTTCAATTAATGGCTTTGGAAGGGTTTGGATTGGCCTATCTAAAAGCTCAAATCTTCTAGATAATATCCAGTTAGAAGACTCCTGTCCGACTTCTAATTCCTTTAATGTGTCCTTCACTTCCTCTCCTTCTTCTTCTACATTTGAATGGATCAAAACCTTTTTCAATGAATATAGACAAAGATATTCAAATGGATCAATTGGAGTAGAATGAACTATAACGAAGTTACATGAATCCAGGGTGGATGGATGCTTCATTGCTCGAAAAACATTGAATTCAATCTCTTCATCTTGAAGCCTAAGAATGAGCTTTCCACCATGTAAATCGATTAGTGCCCTGACAGTATCCATGAATGGTCGTCCTAAAATGATAGGCACTGTACTATCCTCCTCCATATCCAAGACAAGGAAATCAACAAGGAATATAAATTTATCAACCTTAACCAAAACATCTTCAATAATCCCTCTTAGATAGGTCATTGATCTATTATCTAATAGCAATGGGAATATAGTAAGTTTAGGCTCCTCTAATCCTAATTTCTTGAAAATTGATAAGGGCATTAAATTAATGGTTTCTCCTAAATTTATCAAAGCCCTATCAATTTATAAGCTACCAATTGTACAAAGGATGGTAAAGCTACCAGGATCCCTGAGTTTTGGAGGTAACTTCTTCAACAGGATAGCATAACACTCTTTATTAAGCTTCACAGTCTTATACTCCTCTAACCTTCTCTTTTTGGACAGATTTCTTTCAAAAACTTCGCATAAGAATGCATTTGGGCAATTTCCTCAGCAAATGGGATATTGATATGCAACTTCTTAAACAACTCAAAAAATTTCCCAAATTGCTTATCTAAGTGTGTATTCTTTAACCTTTGAGGGTATGGTATCCTAGGTTTGTAGGGTTGTAGGGTTGTACATTTAGATCAGCAAATAACCTAAGTGACTTATCTAAACTTGCACCCTCATCATCGTTCTTGTTCTTCTTTTCTTCTTCCTTAACTCTCTCTCTCTTGTCTTGTCCTTCTTCTTTTTTATCTTCATCATTCTCTACCATCACTCGCTTAGCTTTCTCCTTTTCCTTCTTCCTTTCATTCTTAACCTCCTTTCCACTTCTTAAAGTAATCACCTTTCCATGCTCTATAGGATTGGCTTTGGTTGTGCTACGAAGCTTACCAAGTAGCCTTTCTTGTAAGAGATGAGCAATCTATCCAACTTGAGTCTTCAAGTTCTTGATTGATGCTTCATGGTTTTACATTCTAGACCCATTTGATTGGATGTACTTAATAACAGTTTTTTCAAAATTAGGTGTTTCTCTTTGAGATTGGTTGGCTCTAAAGCCAGGCGGAGGTGGTATTTAAGGATTAGCTTGAACTTGTTGAGGTGGTTGCCGGTAGTTTTGATTATTACTCCATGAAAACTTAGGATGGTTCATCAAACTAGGATTATAGGTGTTTAAGAAAGGGTTTCCTCTTTTCCTATTGAAATTACTAATAAATTGGGCTTGTTCGGGTTCTTAGGTAAAAGGACTTCCTTCTTAATACTCTAATGATGAATGGGAGGTACTACCACAACTTTCACAATCCATCTTATAAGAAATACTAGCATCGGTCATCAAACTATCAACCTTCTTATTCAGTACTTCCAGTTAAGCTACAAAAGCTACTGTATTATTAATTGTATGAACACCATGTGGTTTCTTTGGATGACATTCAAAATTGTACTAAAAACTATTTGTAGCCATATCCTCAATCAAATTGTAGGCTTTAGTCGCAGTCTTGCACATTATTTTTCTTCTGGATACAGCATCAATGGTGCTATGAGTCGAAGGTGTTAATCTAGTGTAAAAGATATTAACATGCTGCCATGTATTAAATCCATGACTTGGACACTTTGCAAGCATCTCTCTAAACTGTTCTCATGCCTCGTATAGACTCTCATTCTCATATTGCATGAACAAATTGATCTCAATTTTCATTTTCGCTATCTTAGCAGGTGGAAAAAATTTAGCAAGGAACAATTTCATCAATTCGTCCCATGTAATAATGGAACTAGGTTTAAGGGTTAACAACCAAGCTTTAGCCTTATCCTTAACAGATAAAGGGAAATTTCTAAGCCTAATTGCATCATCAAAGACTTTATTGCTCTTGAAAAAATAACAAATATTAAGAAAATTTTTAAGGTGTTTATTAGGATCTTCTAAAGCTGAACTTCCAAATTGTGAGAACCTAACCATTAAAATGATGTTATGCGAGATTTCAATATTATTTGTATTGACTCGAAGTCGCACAATGCTAACCACAAGTCTACCTCGACTCCCTAAAGCTAAGTCTATAATGGTTTGTTCCCTATTTTCTACTTGAGGTCTTACAATTACATGTTCCTCATGGTCCATTTCTATAGTTTCGAATTCAGTGTCACTCGATATTCCTAAGTCTAATGGATCGGACGGGGTTGCACGAACTTCTTTATTTTTCTTTCTCAACATTTGTTTGAGTTCTGGATTGAAGTATACTGGTTCAGGATTACATCCTTGAATATGCATACAAATTCAAACAAAATACTAAATACAAGAAAAATAAGCTAACTAAGAAAGTAAACTCAGAAAAAAGCAAGCAAAACACTCCAAGCAAAATAAATAGAAATAAAATAAAAAAACTTTAGAAAAATTATTAAAACAAAATTTAAAAATCCTAAAGTAATTTACACTAATTTTCTAATATAAAGACTGTCTACTCCCTGATAACAGTGCCAAAAACTTATTGTATTGGTTAGGTGACTATAAAACTTTGAATGATTTTGAAACGATTTTACTTTGAAAACTAATGGAATAAAGGCAAGTGCACCTATTTTAAAAGTAATATAATGGAGTAAATTTCAGACTCTAGATTTCGATCCCAATGGGAAAAGAATGTTTAATTACTAAGTCAATCAGATTACAATTATTTATGAAAAATTCAAAAAATTTGATTGAAAATCTGAAAATTGCTAAAACTAGACTAACTTTGCTTAAACACTTCAAAAATGATTTTTAATTGTTTCTAAAAAAATTAAAAAAATTACCAAATTTGTAAATTAGCTAAGGATTAGATAATTGATGATTTTTTTAATATTTAAAAACATTTTAGGTCTGATTAAATTTCCCTCATAAAATCAAAACAAATTTATGGTTAAGACTTTGCTTTTTCTCCATTTAATCTTATCTAAGGTTTGGTTATGCTTTAAATCAAGTTAATGGGCTTTAATTTCATGAAGGTGAGTTCTGGAAAATTAATTTCAAATCTCTAAATTTCCCAAAAAATTCAAGTTTGGTCATGCAATGATTAATTCATGTTGCTTAATGATTTTTTTAACAATTTAAGATGATTTCTCATGCTTAACTTGTCTTAAAAACTAATCTTGAGCGGCCAGCCCAAAATCAGTTCATTTAAACCTTCAATAAACAAAATACAGAACCTTTAACATGCATTTAAGCTCTCTTAAATCACACAAACATCAATGCTTAGCAATAAAAATGAATTAGCCACACATATTGATCAAAGCATACAAAATATACAACTTATGCAACATATCTTGATAAATCTACAAATACAGGCTGAAATAATAAGTTTAGAGCATATAAAACAGTTTTTTAGAACTTCTGGATGTGTCTTGTAACTCCCAACTTGATTTGGATTACATCACAGTCTTTGATTTGAATCAAACTTGTAGAAAAATCAAAGAACGTACAAGGTTATAAACATAAGGACAAATACTTTGATTAATCCAAAAATAAGAGCATAACAATTAGTAATCTGAGTTAGAAACCCCCTAAATGTTAGTTATAAACTCAAAACTATGTTTATACACCAAGCTCAAACGTTTAGAAATCTAGAAACAACACAAAATTTTAAACAACAACATGTTTGAAGCTAAAGAACTAAGAAGAGAGAAGGAGAATTCTCTCTAACTATTGACAGATCTAATCTCTCTCTCTTTTTTCCAGTTTCTTCTCTGTTTTATTTGTTTTTATAGCTGCCAACTCCTCCCACATATGCTAGAAGGCAAGAGAATTAATTAAGAACATGCTAGAGCTGCCATCTTGGAGATTTGGAGCTAAAATTGTTGGTTGCTACTATCATTACGCCCTTAGAAGGCATCGTTAATGCTCAAATGTTGCACCCTTAAATGACCGCCTTTTCTTCCATTAATGTAACCCTACTAGGGGCCATTAATGGACAGAAATGAAAGGAATTCTTAAAGTTTTTGTTCCAATATTCATCATTAAGCTCCATCCTACAAATTAAACGTAATAACATATAAATTTAACAATTAAACACTGAAATAGGGGTCATAATTCAACAAATTAACCATTAAAAATCTATCAATTTAACCCCTAGCAAAACCACTTTTAAAAATTTCTTAAACATTTCAAACTAGTTTCTTTTACTTTAAAAAATTACACACAATTTTAAAAACATGTTTCAAGACTACTTTCATAAACAAATTGATTTAATTACCTTAAACTTAGAATTTGACCTACTTAATGAAAATTTATGCAACTTTAAGACTTATGAAATGCATTTATGTAAAATTTGAGCCTTGGAATATTTAAACTTTAATTAAAACTTACAATCAAATTTTAAAATACCAATTAATTTTCTTAAAGATGCCATGGTGCATTTCTTCCACGTCCTTTAAATTTGGCCTATAAACTCTTTTTTTTTTCACTTTGAATAAATACCAAATGTATCTAACATTAGCCCTTAAAACTCAAATCATTAATAAAGAATTATGTTTTGTTATCATCACAACTAAGATTATTGAAACAGGAATCTCCCTTGGTTCAACAATCTCCCCTCTTTTTATGATGACAAAACATGTGATATTAAGGAATAAACACATTTAAAATTAACCATTTCATATAAATTCATAACCATACATCACACATTCTCATATACTAATTGTAAATTACAGTCCCCTTAGTTTATACATCGAAATAACTTAAACTCTACTAAATATATACATTAACATATTTGGGAGTAAGAACACATGAAGGGGTTATAAAACACATATTTGCATCAATCGCTCACATTATGCATCTTTTAAATCCAAAATCATATATTATGCACATTTTGTATTAAATTTGAATATTATGCATAATTAGCATGAAAAATCGCATATTAAAATGTATTATGTGTTAAAAACGATATAATTTAACATAAAACCACATGATTTGCCATAAAATCACAAAATTCATATATTATGCTTAAAAAGGAAAAACATATCATAAGAATGATTTAAAAACTTAAGTCCCCCAAAATGAAAAACCACATAAATTTCTCTCCATTTTAACATCATTAAAAAGTTATAAAATTTTGAAAAATGCCAAGTGTTATAAAATTCGACTTTATTCAATCATGCCTAATTCTCTCCTAATCATGAAAAACCTATCCTCGTTCATTGGTTTAGTGATGATATCAGCCAATTGGTATTGTATATCAATATACTCCAACTCTATATCACCATTTTGCAGATGTTCTCTTATGAAATGACATCTGATCCCAATATCCTTAGTCCTTGAATGTTAAATTAGATTCTTGGTTATGAAAATGACACTAGTGTTACCATACTGAATTGGGATCTTAGTAAGCTCCATGTTATAATCTGTAAGTTATTTGCTGCACTTGTACATGATAAATACCAACCACCACATATTCTACTTTGATAGTTAATAAAGCCACAAAATTGTGCTTCTTATTAAACCATGATACTAAAACATTTCCCAAAAATTGACTTGTGTCATACGTACTTTTCCTATTTAAAAGATTATCACTATAATCTTCATCGAAATAGCCAACTAAGTCTACATATGAATTTTTAGGATATCATAAACCTAAGGATGATGTGCCAACTAAATACTTTAAATAATCTTATAAGATGAGATCCTTTAAAACTTAATTTAAACCTAGCATATAAGAAAACATGAAACAAAATGATGAGTCTACAAGTGATGTGGCATAACAAACTACCTATCATCCTTCTATACAACTTAAAATCTATTGGTTTTCCTTCTTCATTTTTATTCAAAATAGTAGTTACAGTATCTTTCAGAAATCTTAGTTACACTAATAAGGGTTCCTAAAGACTTTGCTTAATCCATACCAAAACTTTTTAATAACACATTAGTTTATTATCCTTGATTAATAAAAATTGCATCTTTCATTTAACTAATTTGCAAGCCAAGAAAAAAAATAAGTTCTCTCATGATAATCATATAAAATTATTGACTCATACACTTTAAAAACTCCTTAGACAATCTCTCATTTGTAACTCTAAGAATAATGTCATAAACTTAAATTTGCACAATTAAAATGTCATCATCTTCTTTCTTAGTAAATAGGGTTATATCTATTTTTCCCTTAGAAAAACTATTTTGTAACAAGAAAGCACTCAACCTCTCATACCAAGCCTTTAGAACTTGTTTTAAACCATATAATGTTTTAGAAATCTTATGCATAGGGTTAGGTGTGTCATGGTTCTCAAAGCTAGGTGGCTGCTCTATGTAAGCCTCTTCTTAAAAATAGTTATTAAGAAAAACTATCTTCACATCCGTTTGATATAACTTAAAACCCTTATAGGATGAAAATTCCAAAAGCAACTTAATAGCCTCTAATCTAGCTAGGAGTGTAAAAGTATCCTCAGAATCAATTACTTCTTCTTGATTGTAAGCTTTACATACTAATATTACCTTATTTCTCATAATTTTACCTAATTCTTCAAGTTTGTTCTAAACACTCATTTAGTACCTAAAATTTGATGATCATTAGGTCTAGGTATTATAAACCATGTTCCTTTAAAATGTGTTTAACTCTTATTCATAGATAAAACCTAAATTTCATCAATAAGAGCTTTGTCTATGGATTTAGTCTTTAAATTGGAGATAAAATCAAGATATGGGATAGGTCTGTAAAGGATGAGTTAGTTACAACACCTCCTTCAACATCACCTATAATTTGTTTTAGTATGTGGCCTTTCTTAAATCTCCATTCTCTAGGTAGACTAACATCTCCTCTATCACCCTTACTTTGTTTAATAATTGGTTTATTAGCTGTAGGGGGTTATTTGAGTTTTCCTCTTCTTATTCTTTTAGTCCTAATTTCTCCAAGTCTCCTGATAAGCCTATATCCACATCCTCTACACTCTTTTTCAAATCAAAAGGGTTTGATTCATCAAATACCACATTCATAATCTATTCAATCATCATTGTTCCCTCATTAAACACCCTATATTTTTTACTAGTGAAGTGATAACCTATAAATATGTCCTTTTAAAAATTTGCATTAAAGTTACCTATGTTGCATCTCATGTTCAAAATAAAACACTACACCTAAAAACCTCAAATAAAATAATTACACCTAAAAACCTTGAAGTAACTAACCTTTGACTTTTTTCTATACCAAAGTTCATAATGGGTTTTATCCATATAAGGTCATACATAGACCTTATTGGATATATGGCATTCGCATGTTAATGCTTCCACCCAAAAACACTTAGGAACATTATAATCATTCAACATTGTCCTAGCCATCTCTTATAAGTTTCTATTTTTCCTCTCAATAACTCCATTTTGTTAAGGGTCCTAAGTGTAGAGAAGTTAAGGAAAATCCTACTTTCCTTATAATATGACTCAAAAATCACATTCTCAAACTCCCTACGATGATCACTCCTAATGGATGTTATCTTATAACCTTTTTCTAATTGGAATTGCTTAGTAAATTTAACAAAAGTCATAAAATATTCATCCTTACTAGTTAAGAGCATCACCTAAGTGAACCTACTAAAATCATCAACTATCGTAAAACCATAAAATTTTCCACCTAAACTTGCAATACCTTTTTTTTTCTTGAATAAACCCTTGGTTTTCTTTCCCATTTGTCATAGATCACACACCTTATCTTTTTCAAACTTCACCATGGGTAGCCCATTCACTAGCTCCTTATTTCTTAGGATGGAAAGATGTTCCATGCTTGCATGAATTAGTATTCTATGCCAAATCCAAGCATCTTCAAGTATAGATATTAAACATTTAATATCATTGTTAGAGAGATCATTTAAATCAATGGTATAGATATTCCCTTCTCTCTTTCCAATGAAAACTATATTATTATCTACAACCTTAGATACAATGCAAGATTTTCCTTTAAAAGAAACTTTGAAATCCTTATCACAAATTTGGCTAACACTCATTACATTATTCTTTGAACCACCTACTAAAGTATAATATTAATAGTTAATTTTTTGTTACTAACTTTACTAATGGCAATTACCTTACCCTTAGCATTGTGTCTAAAATTGACATATCCTCCATCTTTACTCTTTAATGAAATGAATTAAGTAGCATTTTAATGTCATGTTCTTAGAACACCCACTATCTACATGCCGATTGCTACTCTTGAATTCTTATAAAAATTTTATTTCACTTTATGTACCCACATTAGTTTGAGTCCTTAGGGTTAAAAATCTTTCTAATTCCTATGCTTGTTAGTGTACTATGAAACCTTATTTATTTATTAAAAAAGAATTTTTTAACATGGCCATATTTTCCATAAAAATCAAAAATATATGTAACATTATAAAAAATCACGTGTGGCCTAAAGTTGTTCTTATATTCATTTTTAGGTACATCATTCATAAATTTTCTTCTTTGATAAGGTTTTTTTTCTAGAATATGAATGAGACATGATCTTAGCCTAGAATATGCATAGGGAACATTTCTAAATGATTGAATATGCATTTTTATGATTGAACATAGGCTGGCCAAAATTTTCTCATATATGGCCTATATGCGTTGTTTTCAAATTTTGCATTAGAAGAGAAATTATGCCTATTTTTGAAACATGAATAGTCACTCTAGATGTAAGCCTTGATGAACATAAAAATACATGGTTATTCTTCATAGATTATGAAAAAGATGTTGATGCACCATTGTCGAATGACTTCCTAAGGACTTTTTTTTTCATCTAGGTTCTTACCCATTACAAAAGTGGTCTTAAAATTAGGAGTTCCACTCCCTTAACTAAAACCCTAGACTATACCTATTATTTGAAGCTTTTTTAGCTTTAGCATGCTATCCAACTTCTCTATTCCTTTGGTGATTTTGTCTAACAATTCCTTTAAGGATTTTACCTTATTCTTTAGTGATTCATTTTCATGCATAAACTTCTCCCTAACGTTATCAATAACCACACTCTCAATTTCTAAATCATGCAAACCCTTCTTTAACCTATCATTATCTAACCTCAGGTCATCATCTAACTTTACACATTTCTTGTACTTAGAAAATAATTTCTTCCTTTTCAAATTCACATGTTACAAACATCTAACCAAATCATCATAACTTAGTTCCCATTCAGCATCATTATTTTCATCATCACAAGAGTGTGAAGTACAAGATACCTCATCATCTAATTTCATGAGACAAAAATTTGTGACTTTCTTCTCAAATTTCCCACTTTACAATTCACTTGAAGTCTCCTATGATATGGCCTTCAAATCTTTCCTCATATTTCTTTCCTTCTTCTCCTTCTTGCCCATCTTGCCAATTTTTTCTTTCTTCTCATCATCCTTAAGAATTAGTCATTAATTCTTTAAATGGCCTAGTTTCTTACATTCAAAACAAACAACATTAATAGATGAATTTATTTTAAAGTCATTCATACCTTGATATCTTCTCTTTTTATAGAACTTTTTCTTCAAAAGTCTTTTGAAATTACTAATAAGAAGAGCGACGTCACTACCATCTGAAGTGGTCTCCTTATCACATGGCTCTTCCCTTATGGCCTTGAATGTTAAATTCTTCATCCTTAAAGTAACTTCCTCCTCTATAGTCTTTGTCTCCTTAAGCCTCATTTCATGGGTGAGAAGAGAACCTGTAAATTCTTCCAAAGGTAAGACCTTTACCTCTTTCACCTCTTGAATGAAAGTGGCCTTTACTTTCCATTTCTTAAGTGAGGATGCAATAATTTTTTGAATAAGTTTAACATTTGAATATGAATTTCATAGACACTTTAATGTATTTATGATATTAATAAAACTAGCACACATGCTAGAAATGCTTTCATCATGATGCATGGAAAACAATTCATATTGATAAGTAAGTATGGAAAGCTTACTCTCCTTTATTTGGTTTAACTCATCGTGTGTGACCTAAGTATTTGACAAATTTCATAGGTTCACACATCAAAACTCTAATAAATTCATTCTTACTAAGTGCATAAAATAAAATGTAGATAGCCGTACTATTTAATAAAATTAATCTCCTATCATTATTAGTCCACTCTTCTTTAGTCTTAGGAAGTCTTTGATCATTAACTACTTTTATAGGAATATATGACCCATGATGAACAATATCCTAAAGTTCTACATTTTTTTCCATTAGCAAGAAATTAAGATAATTACTACCATAGAATAAAAGTAGTTTACTAACATTTTGCCCCTCTTGACTAGTTGAACCTATCAAATTTTCCATTTTAGATCATTTATTTCACAGTTTTGTTAGAAATTAATTAAGAACAAATGAGCCTAGCTTTGATACCAATTGTAAGTCTTAAAGAAACTTAAGAGGAGGATGAATTAAGTGCTCCAAAAAAATTTCTAAAATAATCAACCTAAGCCACCTAAATCAATTACAAACTGTTTGAAGTCCTTAAATCGAAATTTAACCTAAAATAATATGAAAAAGTATATAGCAATATAACACAATGAAAATATGAAAAAATAACATAAATAATAGTAATACAAAGATTAATCAATTACATAATCAATGATGACATAACAATGAATCAAAACCATAATTAATAATAAGATAAAGATAAATTAATTTACACAATTGAAAATAATGAAAAGTGTAAGACGATTTTTATAGAGGTTTGACTAATCCAAATGTACTCTATGTCCTCTTTTTGGGTGAAGAGGAAATCTTAACAATCTAAATCTTCTCTTTGGATAGTGAAGAGGAACCTTTAACAATTATTTTTCAAGGAAAAAGTTAGCCTTTACACGTTTAACTAATCCCACAAAGGCCCTTTAGAAGAAATAAAATACACTTTTGAAAGTTCACTTGAAGCTCCATAAACTAGGGGTACTTATGCTTTCAAAAATGTAAAATATGATAAATGAACCTTTCAATGAACCTCTTGAAAGCATAAAGAAACAAAAAATAATGAATTGAAAACATAATAATTATGTTTGAAATGTGAAAGATGAAGGTTGAAAGGGATCAACACAAGACACTTTAAAACTTAGATGAAGATTGATCCTATATGCTCAAATCTCAAACAAAAACGTTTTTTTATTAGAAAAAATGAATTAAAACCTTTATAAATGTTATTATGAAGCTAAAAAAAGACATTAGAAGGATTAGGTAGCTATTATAGATCATTAATCATTGAATTTAGTCAAGAAAGGAAAGTACTATACACTAATTGGTCTACCAGTCGAGTGCATTAATTGACCTATTATTAGTAGATTGGTTTATTGAACTAGTTTAATGATTGCCTTATAAAATAGGCACCGATCTACCTATTTAGAGTATTATTCAACCTGTTCATCAGTATAAAAAAAGTCGTTAAAAAACCTTTTCAATTCATTTCTTTCGATCTTATTTCAATTCAAATAGGTTGTAAATCATTTCCTAAGTTAATTTAAGTATCAAGACATGACAATGAAAATAAAAAATATAAAGTTTCTTGGTTTTTCACAAATTCAACATGCTTTGAACAGTTTTCATTTCAAATCACTTTCAAATCATCCCTAAACATTTCAAACTAGTTTCTTTTGGTTTAAAATCAATACACACAATTTTTAAAATATATTTCAAGGTAGTTTCAAAAATAAAATTGATTCAAATACAACTCTAAATTTTACTTATTTAATAAATTTTTATACAACTTTAAATCTTGTGAAATGCATGTATGTGAAATTTGAGCCCATAGAATATTTAAACTTAAAGTAAAACTTACAATCAAATTTAAAACTTCTAACTAGTGATCTTGGAGCTACCATGGTGCTTGTTCTTCCACTTCCTTTAAATTTGGTGTCTACACTCAATCATTTCACTTTAAATAAACACTAAATGTATCTAATTTTAATCCTTACACCAAAAACACAAATGATTAGTAAAGAATCATTTTTTAATCATCAAAACTAAGATTGGAACATCCCTTGATTCGATATGACGATATTGTGTTCTAAGTATGGATGTTGTTATTAGGTATTTTTTTGTTATCATACAAAAAGGAAGAGAGAAATTATAAGTAGCATTGAGAAAGTTATAAGTAATATTAAGAAAATCTAAATGGTTTTCGAACAAATCGACTTTTTTAATCTTTTTATTTTCATAATACCACTTGGATTTGATATTATTATATAAAAAAAAGGAGTAATGGTTGAACCAAAGGAATTCTCCCTATTTTTATAAAGAAAAAAGAGTGTTAATATTATTGATTATATTATGTTTAGCATTTAAAAAGATAGGTCTGAAGAAATTTTTTTTAAAAGATACAATTTAAAGCCTTTGAGGTTAAAGAGAAGTAATGAAGAACAAATGCAAAAGGATTTAAGACCAAGATCAAGATAGAAATTTATATTGGTTATATCTTGTAATTTTTTTAATCTTATCATAGTCATCTCAAGGTAACTAATGGGTTTCAATCATGCATAACCTATACATTTTTAGATTTAATGCTTCTAGGTTACTGGTAAGTGTTGTCATCGGCTCACTAAATAATAAAATACCTAACTAAACCTTACTATATAATAGGATGAGCTAGGGTAGAATCTATAGGGAGTTAAGGGGTATTGATATTTCTAATGCTGTAAAGAAAAAAAAAATCCCTAAACCTAAAAAAAACTAACATTAGCTAAGATACAACAAAAATAACATAAAGGATAAATATAAAGCAAAACACCATAAACAAACAACAATCATAAAGAAATGGACTGAAGGTATCATTAGGATTCTGAGATAATTATTGATCTTTAAATTAACATAAAACGTGCTCTAACTAAGGTGTTAGCCTATAGGTTCGAACAAGCTCTCCAAGCTTTAGTTCCTCTGTTTTCTAGTTTTAACTACACTATAAGTATACAGGTTATAGATTATAGTATAATTCATATCAATCCCATGAGGATTGAATCTAGACACCTAACAATCTAAATTTCACTTTGTTTAAGGTAAAATAAAATTATAGAAAGTGAAAATTAAACTTGAACTAACGAAGCTTGAATGAAATTAATTGTAGAAGAAAGTAAAACAAAGAAGATATTTAATAGTAGAGACTTAGGGGTTGTTCTATTCTTATTCATCCTCCTTTATCTTATCGATTTAATTGTGTTTGACCCAAGATTTTCTAAAGTTTCATTATCCTCTCTCAAAATGTAACTAATTTTCCCTAATTGAAGTAAGATAGAATTAGTCTTGAAATCTCTCATCTACAAAACCTCTCCTAAACACTTAACTAGATGTGAAGCAATTCTATAGGTAATTAATAAAATACTTAAGATCTCTCTTCAACCACTTATTAATCTGTTAATTGTGGGTCCATTAATTTACCAACTCTCGTTGCACACCCTAACTCAAATAAATTAAAAAAAATCTCTCGATTCGAATTCATTACAAGATTAACAATTAATATAAATAATTATGCATTAAATCAACAAGAATAAAGTTCGATAAACAATTCAAAAACAATCCATAAACTAGATTTAGCAATCCATAATATATTCAAATAAGTAATATTCAGATTAAAAATCAAAAGGAAGGCAATGGAAAAGGGAAAACTAATAGTGTAGTTTGAAGCCCTCTTTTTAGGAAAATCTGGACAGTACTTATTAAATCTTTAATCCCCTCTCCAAAATTGTGATCTTCCCCTCTCTTCTCTCCCTAAGAACCTTCTTTTCTATCTTAGATCTCCCTCCTCTTTAGAATATGGCTGTTAGGATTTATTTCACGACTCCTTAGTCCAAAAATTTATTAAACACGTTTTACACACATTTTCCACATCATCCTGTCAAATCAACTTTTTCCAGCTTTGATGTATTTGATATTTCCACTATATCTTTTTCCACATATCTACTTTTGACTTAAATTTTTGTATGGAGCTTCTTTACATGTTTTTCGTGATCCCTATAAAATGTAGTGGCAATTGGAGCTCTATAAGTGCCCTTAATGCTTCTCCTAAGTCAACTGTATAAAATCTGGTGCTGGTTTGAACATCATATGTTTCCTGCACATCCAACTATCAAATTGTATCAATTCATTCTTCAAAGAAGTTCATATTTTGCCCTCAAACACTAAAAAATAGAAAAAAAAAATCAAACAAATAAAAGATAATGAAAAGGATGAAAATTTTCATTCTAACTAAATTTAAAACACATAAACAATACTTAAAACACCTAAAAACAACCTAGAAACATAGTATGAAAACACACTTATCAACTTTCCCACACTTAAACCTTTGCTTGTCCTCAAGCAAATTAAACACAACCATTGCATTCCATCAATTCATTTTCAAAGAGATCAAGTGCATGCAATCTTTCAAACTTCGGCAACTTAAATATCAAGCTACTACACACATCATAATCTTTTCATCAATACACATAAACAAGCTCAACTTATGATATTATTGATCAAAGGTAAGTATGGAACCAAGATGGATTTTCCTCACGATATTCACTCATTTCATTCACATGTTTAAGGCTTGGTGTTTCGCTCAAGGCTCCCTCTAAGAGATTACACTATCATAGGTTTTCAAATTCACCAATTCTCTTCCACGCAGATTACATGCTAAATGGATCAAAAGGACTTTTGATTAAGGTTGTAATGGGGCCGGGGTCAAGGTGAGTCACCATAAATATTTATAATATTAAAAATTTTAAGAATGATATGACTAAATTCATAATTTAGGTTACCTTCATAAAAACGTTATATTGACTTTACGCCTGAAAAATGTTAAATTGACCAGTACGTTTAAGTAACACTTGCTACTTCTAATCGAATGCGACACTAGACCAATCAGACATCAAAACGTTAGGCAATTTCTTTGCCTAATTCTCAAAGAACTGCTTTTCTTATTCAATAATTAAGATAATCAATTTTCATGTTGGACTTTATACTACATTTTGTAAACTCAAAAAGATGTTCTTTAAAGGTAAAATCAAATAATTTTTTTTAAAGAACATGCATCAATTTAATTATATGCATTAATAAACCCAATATGGCCTACTCTTTTTTTTTTTTTAAGTAAGAAAATGCATTAAGAATAAAGAATGTTCACAAAATCAACATTAACACCATTTGGCTAGCCAAACACAGAGGCAAGTCTCAAAGGAAGAGACTAATAACAAGAATTAAAGATTATAAACTTTAGAGACGCCCTAAAGCCAATATTAAAGACACCAATTATGCAACAAAACAGGGGATATGAAAATAGAGAGGCCTCTTGCCACTGTTGCTTCCTTGAATATATGAAAAAATTGATTAGTAATAATTTTTGCAGTAATAAAATCCTTCCCAATGAGTTTTCTATTCCGTTCTATCTAGATGGAATAGACCAAGCTCCCAAAGGCAAGTCTAGCCATACTCTTATCACCTTTGCTTAAGAATTTCGGTTTAGATATTCAATTTAAGATGTCAATCCAAGTCAAAACTAGATAGTTTAAGCTACAATAGTTAAGAAGAAGGCTCCACAACCCAACTGAAAACCTGCAATTGAAGAAAAGATGATTGAGGTTTTTATTACTAACCTTGCATACTTCACATGGCAAGTGGGAATGAGGAATTTCAGGCGATCTTTTGCTCTAAATCTAGTTTTAACTGCAAGCTAAAGAATGAATGCATAAGCTAAAAAGAGGGAGGAATCCCAAACTAGATTATAATGCGAAAAGGCAGTGACAACTCTAATGAACAAACTCCTTCAAGAAGATATGGAGAAGGTATGCTTAGAGTTGGGCAGCCAAAGGATAGCATTCTAATGAGCTCCATTAAGGGGCTGTCGGGGCATGGTGTTTAGCAACAAACCAGTTCCTCAGATAGATTGAGCTAGCCAGATCCACCTATTGCCACTTATGAATTGTTGCAATTTGGTGTTCAAGGGGAGTACAGATCTAAAGTTTTGAAATTATGCTCTCCTATAGAGAGGACCAAGATAATACCAATGATCAAACCAGAAAAGTATTCTTACCATCTCCAATTTTGTGCATGATGCTATCTTGTGCATATTCTCTAGTGAGCAAAACTTATCTGAGCAACCAGGAGATACAAAATGAGTTCAAGTTAATAGACCAGATGCTTTTACCTTTAAAAAAATTTTGAATCTGTTTAACCGAAAGATTCTCTTTGCCAGTACAAAGTTTCCAACGTCTCTTGATTAAAAACGCCTTAACAATTATCTTGGTTTATGGTATGCCATATCTTCTAGTTTCCTTATAAAGACACACTTTTGTCCACATCACCTTAGGAGAGTGGTTATATCCACCATTACCATTCCAGATGAAGTTATGGATCAATTTATCTACTTTCCTGATGACTTTTTTAGAGAGTGCAATATGTGCATACCAGAAAGTGTGAAGATGGCAGAGGTCGAGATGACAAGGTAGACTCTCCCTCCATAGGAGAGTACTTTATTGTACTATCTATTGAGTCTTCTAGAAATAGCTTCAATAATGGAAAAGCACTCTAAATAATAAGGTTTCTTCGTATTAAGGGGAACTCCATGGTATCTAAAGGGTAGCTGTGAAATTGGGATGTCTTTAGAGGAGACAACAAGCTCAATTGATGAGTTAGAACCCACTGAAAAATAACAAGCACTCTTGAAAGGATTAAATGACAGCTCAGAAAAACCTTTACATTGATTTAGAGCATTAAGGAGCAAATTTTTTATCGAAGAAAATTTTGCAACACAAAGCAAAAGTAAATCATTAGCAAAAGAAATATTTAAAAAATACTTAGCTTCTTACATCTAAAATGGTACTTGAAGTTCAGCTCTTTAGAGATTAAGATTTGGGAGGTCTGTAGAAATCTGCATAAAAAGCATAAAAAGGAGAGGTGATAGAGGATCACTTTGGCACAGTCCTCGAGTAGCTTTAACAATATCAGTTGGTTCTTCATTGAACAGATAAGAGAAGGAAACTATGGTAATGCAGCTTCAAAACCAATTAATGAATTTGTAGGGAAAGTTCATGCCTTGTATAGAATTGAGGAGGAAGCTTCAGTTGACTGAGTCATACGCCTTGATGAAATCAATCTTGAAGACACAACTTTTGATATTGCAATTGGAGGTGTAACTCTTGAAAAGCTCTTGGAATATCATGATATTATCTCGTATACATCTTCCCTACAAATAGGCGCTTTGACAAGGATTGATCATTTTCTGTAGGGCACCTTTAAGTCTATTTACTAAGATTTTAGCAATCATCTTATAGACCACTTTGCAACATGCAATGGATCTAAAGTCATTTCAAGATAATGGGTTTGTAATTTTTGGAATTGGGCAGAGGTAGGTCTTATACAACTCTCTTAGCATTGATCCACTAGAGAAAAACTCTTTAACAGTATTAGGGAGTATGGGACTTATGAGATCCTGGGTTCTTCGAAAGAAATGCATGTTTAAGTCGTCCGGCCCGGTCATTTTGTCAGGATTCATAGTGAATATAGTTTTTTGAATTTCTTGAGAGGAAACTTCTTTAGTCATATCTATACTATACTCCCCAAGATAGGAATTTTGCAAATATGTTTTTAACTCATCCAAGAGAGGACGCATATGAGCCTTTGTGCCTGGGGTGTTCTGAAAATAATCTTAAGCTAGCTCTTTCATTGTTTCCCAATCCCTTGTTAAAGTTCTTGAAGCATCTCAGAGTGCAGCAATTTTATTAAAGTTTCTTCTAGCTTGGATGACTTTGTGGAGGAAGGATGAGTTTCTATCTCCTTCTCGCA
This sequence comes from Pinacopodium congolense, assembly GCA_028565735.1. Taxonomy (NCBI): domain Eukaryota; kingdom Viridiplantae; phylum Streptophyta; class Magnoliopsida; order Malpighiales; family Erythroxylaceae; genus Pinacopodium; species Pinacopodium congolense. The sequence goes on along the minus strand of JAOXYD010048030.1, from coordinate 8,571 downwards.
ATCAAAACATTTTCGATTTTTGTTTAATTTGGGAATTAAACACCTATAAGGTAAAGACATACTCTTTCAAAGCTTAATTACCACTTGCTCTGCCTTAGGATCAGAAGGGTTGGAGACTTTAAGGGATTGGCTATTATTAAGCTTATGCAAAGCCTCTTATTTCGATGCAGCTAAGGAATTAGAAGCTCTTTTCTATACTTAAATCAGTTGACACTTAAGTTGCTTTAGAAATTAAACACACTAAAATGCTCGAGTTCTAAAGACTTTGAATTATAAATAGCTTTGGATTACAAAAGGAAGGCCTGGATGGTTGAGAAGAGAATTGAAGAATCTGAATGGAGCTCTTTATTTATCGAGACTTCTGGGAATGTGAGAGTGATCCAAGGTCAGCAGATTGGAGAAGTATGCAATATTTAAAGGAAATGTATCCATCTAGGCAGAGTTTACTATGCATCTATCCATTTTTTTTGTAAATTAGTCTAATACTTTCTTGATTATTATTCTAGGTGAAAAATTTTCCCTGTAAACTACAAGTCAGTTAACTCTAGGTTCTTTGATAGGTTGGAAAGTCTTCATTTCTATGATTGACTTGATGGAAGGAGCTTAGACATTCAGAGTTTGAAAGAATGCAGTTGAAATCCCTAGCTAGAGTCCAGGGGATATCAGCCTGATGGGGAGAGCTGCTAGATCCAACCAAAGTTTTTTCCTTTGAAATTTAAGATTAGCTACATAAATCACAATAAGATACATAGTTTGATGAAGAGGAGATACCTCAAATTGATAGTGAATGAACTGGACTGAGTAGGGCCAGTTCCACGACTAAAAAATAGATGGATCAAAATTAATCACAATTCTTCCATTATAGTGAGCCTTATAGTTTGACAACTTCAGTCATTCCTTTTCCAAAAATTAGGGACCTTAATTGAACCGGTCCAACTTTATTTTGGTTTCTATTAAATCAACAAAACAATATTTGCACTTAGATAGTAAGTCCTTGAGAACCTATTGTTTATTGAAGCTATTTAGGCCTCTCACATTCCATATTACCATATTCATTAAGTAAAAGAGTCACATGTTCTTTATTTTTTCTAGATTTCTTGCTAGTTTTGAGACTAGCATGACTTATTTGCAAACAAGTATCTGCAGTATAGAAGGAGCTAGATTCTGATACCTCATTGACAAATGTATTTAGAGTAGCTCCTATAGGAGGATCTGGCTGTAAGATGTGTCTGGAGGGTGATCGAGCTATACTAGTGCTCAAGTTATCTTAATAAATTGAGTTAATAATATCTTCACCCCATAAAGGTAGAGCAGCCCCTATATGAAACCACTTCAAGGAGGACTGGGGCTACTAGAGCTTAGGCCTCAGCTTCCAACGAACCTGTAAGCAACTCACAATTACAAGCCTTTAAAGGTACAGAAGGAGAAGGGTTGCTTTCTGACTTTGCACCTACTGCTTCATCAAGAAACAAAGGCTTAGAAGAATTCTTTGCTTTAGTGACCAGGGGGTCGTGAACATGCCTTCAGGGCTTTTTTGGATGGCTCAGCCCCCAATATGTCATGAGGAATAGAAGGACCAATTAGAGTGACTTGTTAGTTCTTGGCTTGCCAAACCTAAACTTGATCGTGCTTCCTTGGCTTCCAGACATGGGACACTAGAATTAATTCTTTAAACTTGTAACCTTCTTCGTTTAGTTTCTTCAACTTGATATTGTCTTGGAGCTTCTTTCTTAGGTTTACCTCAATGCAAACTCGAGCAAAACCAACACATTAGATGTTAACAATATTCACATACATACTGAACAGCTTGCCCACAATGCTAGTTATGTGACTCAACCATTCTAATGACTAAAACTTCAAGGAAACTTTATAGAAGTTCAACCATAAAGGAATGGTTTGTAACTTTGTTTTGTCCAAAGAGATCCCTGGACACCACTTCTGCACAAATAGAGGCCTTCTAAGGATGTGCCAAGGACCCAACTTTAATATTTTCTCTACATTCTCTTCAAAATTGAATTTGAAGATGAAGTAATCATCTTCATTGATGAGGACGTTTTCCAACCTTAAAATTTTCCAATTTTATAGAACCTAGAAATGAACCTAAAGGAATGAGAGTTGTTTTTCAAGAAAAAAGCCAACTACTACTGAAACCCATTTTTTAGCACCTAATATGAGCATTTCTTTAGAGGGATCCATGTAACCTTCTTCAAGGGCACTCGGGATAACCCTTAGTTTATCGAATGAGAGGGGATCACCCAGAACTTTGCCTCAATATGGCTTAAGAGACCGATCCACCTTGATAGAAGCCAGATTAAGACGAGGCGGCGAGATCCGAGAAATTGCTGGGAACTCCAACAAGGACGGTAGATCTAAGTTAGGGAAGGCAAAAATTGGAGAGGGGAGGGAAGAGCTCGATGTCGAAGACATTGAGAAGGGAGGCAAAGAGACAATGAAAGGAGTGAAGAAAGGTCAGAATGAGATGAAGCAAGACGATCGCCCCAATGAGGGGGGGGGGGGGCTTAGAGGGAAGGCAGAGACCTTCTTATTAATAAAATTTTTCAATGTATTACATCAAAAAATCCTTTTACTTAAATCAATATTTTCTTTAATTTCAATTATTTATGTTATGATTGTTTATTACAATCTTCTTTATCATTCTTTTTTTTCAAATTTTTGGTGTGGTTTACAAAATTTTAAAGGCCGAACTATTATTAAAAATTAACATTTACGTCAAAAGTTAGTCCATGAGTTTTCTAAATAATAATTACTATCCATTTTAAAATTCATAAATTTATCTTTGTCTTTATCTTTAACTTTGTAAGAGTTTATATATCAATTAAACCCACTATTATACACAAATATAAAAGATGAATTATATTTTAAGTTAATAACCATTCCCAATTTTATAATGCTAAATAGTATTATAAAATAAATTGACTAAATATTTAAATTTTAATTTATTACAAATACAAGTTAGGTTAACTTTATCCTTAACTTTGTTAATATATGGATATATAAACTAATCTTAATCTAAGTTTAGATGTGGCATTATGTAATTAGATTATAATGTTTAAAAATTTAATGACAAAAAAGAAATTAAAGAATATTCAAATTTTAAAATACTCTAAATATAAGTTAAATGTACATTTTATCCTTTTAATTTTTTATAAAAGTTAAGATAAATTATAATATTTGTCAGTATTTATAAAATTGTTTGATTTAAATCTAAAATTAACAAAACTCCAATTTTTGTTGGGATTTTTACAAAAATAAGTGGTAAAAATTTGAGTTGGTATGCATATTGACAATTTAAGAGATGTGCAATAGTCTGTTTAATTCAACATTTCATTTTTGTTTTTTTGTTTCTATTTCCTTTAATATGAAAATGAATATAAATTGTTTTCATCGATTTCTGTACATTTTTATTGGTTTTTTTTATTTTTTTCATTGGTTATTACATTGTTTTCATTGGTTTTTGTGTTTATAAGAACAAAACCAAAAACCAAACCAAATAACCCTTAACTCATATTTTTTAAGGAATAGAATATTAGAAAACATTATGGTTGAAGCTCTAATTTGTCTCCAAACTAATTTTTTTTATTATGTTTAAATAAAATCTTAGCCCTCACCAAAATTTTCAAAAAGTATTTTAATGTTTTCAAAATTTAAAAAACCGCTTATCCTAACTTTTCTATTTTAAGTATTTGCTTATTTGGCTTTTTTTTAATCATATTACTGCTATATTAGTAGGTTGATTTAATAGAATTAAAGTTAAAGAGGTTTAATCTCAAGTTTCAAGTGTCTTCAATATTTGAATATTCTTGAAGAATGTGTTGACCCTTAATAGTATTCAAGAGGAGAAGGAGGTGAAGCAAATGCTATTGAGTTGTGCTAAGATTTGTTACTTTAAAAATGATTTTTAAAATAATTCTAATATAATAATGATGATGTTAATATAATTTAATATCAATTATACAAATATGTATAAAATAAAAAAGTGTAGGAAGAGAATACATAAGCTAATTTATAATAATTCAACAAATAACTATTACTTAGGTCTACTCTCCAAATCTCCCTTAAAAATTTACTATAATTTTTTTCCAATAAAGTGAAAAGAAACTTTCTTCCAAATAATTTTCTTTTAAAAGGGATTGGAAACTTTGTATAATCTTCTTTTAAAGTGAAAACTAACTTTTATAATCTTCTTTCAATTAATGAAAAGTAATCAACTCAAATTATCTAAATACCTAGCTGCCCACAAGGAAATATACAATGAAAGATATCTAATTTACTCTTCACAATCCTTTAGGATTCAAAAATTCAAGATGAATTAATGAATACAACAACCAAATAAATGTGCTCTTTTATCTTTATAGTACTTCAGTGCATTTCTTAGTCTATCAAAACTTCTTTAACAATCATGAAAACATGTATTTAGAATCTTGATGCTCTTAAAATGTCATTTCTAACTCAAATTACTCATTACTCACACTAAAAAATCCATTCAATATAAATGTTAGCATTTAAAAACATAAAACTAACCATTACTAACTAACTTATCGATCATCTACCATTCATTGACTAATCTATCAACTAATGATACAATACAAACTCAATAAAAATTGTATACTTCACTTATAATATTGGTTGACTAGTATACACTAAAACCTTACATTGACCGATCAGTATATTAGATTGATTGACAAGTGCATCTAAAAATGTTTTTCAAATATTTTAAACCTTCAAAATTCGTTATTTTAATAAAAGTCTTGATTCAAACATATTTAAAAATTTTCATGAGTATTTCAATGATTAAGATATTTATATTTGAAATCAATCCCTAATTTAAGTTGTCGGCTCAAAAAGATTTGTGTATTATTCAAACAATATGTAATTCATTGAGCCCTATCAAAAGCAGTAAGGAAAAAATTTAAAGAGTTGTTTTATTTCACTTCTATTTTTTATTATAATTTTTAATTATCATTTTTGTTAAAAATAAAATTCTGTTTAATTAATATTTATATTAAAAACTAAAAATAAAAATCGACTTGTTACAAAATTTTATTTGCAAGCTACAGGTCAAGCATTGGTGATCTTCGTTCGAAAAAAAAGCTTTTTTTAATTTCCAACAAATAGAGAGAAAATAAACCTCTTTATAAAATACAAAGAAGCAAGAATTTTTTTTCACAAAATTGAAAATTTTTATGTTTTTATAAATAAGAAAATAAAACAGTAATAACTAAACAATTTTTAATCATGTTTTTTTTTAAGGAAAATCAAAGTAAGAAACCACAAAAGTAAGTAGAACCAAGAAGATGAAAATGCCGCTCGTAAATGTTGGGGTCCAATTCCAGTTCTGGTTCGACCTGAACTAACCAAATTAGTGTTGAAATTCTGGCTTAAAAGCAGTTTGACCGACAATTTCCGAAGATAACCGTTGTAAGGGAACTATACTATGGAATAACCGTTGTAAGGGAACTATACTATGGAAATGGAGCTGGTAACGAGTTTGGTGGCTGACAAGTATTTCATAGATTATTTGATTTGATTTATAGATTATTTTATATTTTTAAAATTAAAATTTTTATTTTTATTTTCGCATTAAAAAACAGAAATAAATAACGTTTTCAAACATGTCCCAAACAGTAACTTCCTATGTGTTTTAATAAACCAGAGGTGGAGGAAGGCAGAATTTTGTGTCAAAGAAAGTAAAAGAGTGACGTTTCTGTGTTTTAATTTGGAGACTTAGACATTGTAAAACCAAAAAAAAAATCCTCTAAATTAAAGCTCTTTAACATTTGATTATGTTGCTTTAAAGAAAAATATTTAATTATGTTAAATTAGTATTAATATAATAAAAAATCATGTTAACAGGTATTTAACAAATATATGAAGGAAAAATCAAGGTTAAGAGATTCTTAAAATATGTTGAAAATATCTTTTTTTTTAACTACGAAGATTTATATCTTATATCAATTCAAATTTGAAGAAACGTCAAAACCTTACCTTAAAAGCAAGAATAGAGTAAGCCTTTAGATCACTCTTCTCAAATTTGTCAACTCGCATATTTAAAGGTTGTTTGATATCTACTTAAAAAAAAAGGGTTTTTGATATCAATTTTATTTCTTATTGTAATTTTCATTTTTAATTATTTTTTGTTTTTATTTAACAAATAAAATTTTATTTAATTAATATTTATAATAAAAAATAAAAATAAAATTCATTTTGTTAAAATTTGTGATAAAAATTAATTTAGCAGTGATAATTGAATAAAAATAAATTTAAAATTATAAATCAAATTATTTTTACATACCTTACAAATACATATAAATTAATATATTATAAATTATTTAATATAGAAAATTTTATTTTAAAAACTTATTTTCAAAATATAAAAAACACACTTTTTATTTTATTTTTTAATTTTTAAAAAAGAATAATTAAAATAATAATAATAATAATAAACAGCCCTTTTAACTTTTTTCTTGTAATCATACCCTCTTAAATACTCACGTTCAACTAAGCAACTATCAAATCAAGTTAAACACAACTCAAAAACTTGGAAGAGGAAAATGTAACGTCTTCGCATAATTCTGATACATTTCATATATGGCTTTTTAAGTAACTGGGTTGTTCCCCTGTATCACCTGTAGCTCAGAGTTTGTGGCATCATCATCACCGATCACCCCCACTACTTGCGCCTGTCCAGTTAACAGGTTCAGTAAGGCCAACTTCATTTGCCACCACAATGCTACATGACATTAATATAAAGAATGACAATTTAGTCAAATATTAAGTTATAATATTACTATACAAAATAGACCGATTGATTAACCATAAGTGATCGCTCCTTGTGGAACAAGCAAGTGGTACAATTTGAAATGTTAATAGAGGACCAGCCGTCTCCTTTCTGACATGATTTGCGATTGTAAAGTTAATAATGACTTAGCATATAATTATGAATAGTTGTCAATCTTTAGACATAACGTGCTTATTATTTAGAATTTCATCCATTTATTAACGACAAATGGCAGATGACAACCAATTTCGACGGCTACACAATCTTTGCTGTAATTTCTTTTGTGATCCAAAAATTGGACGTTGGTAATTAGTTACGTCCACCGGCGTTAGGGAGAGCGAGAGATATGATGCAGCCTGCCTTCAATCTGTCCATTTCAACGATTAAAAATGGATTCATTTTCTAGTAGTTGTTGGTCTAAGGCGAAGCTGCGATTGAAGCCCTTGGCTTGGACTATAAGTTATACTAGAACTCTTATTCTTACATAGTGTGCTACGTCGACAAATTTATTAATTAAGACCTTATTTAGTTAGAGAGTATGTTTGATATTATTTTTTATTTTTATTTTTTATTTTTAGATTTGTATATATATTGATTTTTATGTTAATTTTTGAATTTTTGTGATATATTAATATGTTGTCTTTTTCAATTTCTATATTGTTTTTATTAGTTTTTGTATTTTAAAAAATAAGAAACAAAAACAAGAAATCACATGAATACCAAACATGGCCTTAGATTTTCGTTTTTGGATTCAGTTTCTTGTTTTAGTTTCTTATTTTTTTAAACACATAAATCGAAAAAAAATACACTAATAAAATACAAAAATCGAAAAAAAATAAAAATTAATACAAAAACACAAAAACTACAACAAAAAACTATACCCACAACCTAACTAAACATCCCTTAAGAAGTACTTTCCTTAATTAGAAAGTTCAATGTTCTCATAGATATTTCTTAAGAAAGTACTTTTTAAGAGTACTTTTATCGAACACTTTGTGGAAATTAAGCAATATGAAAGATTAAAAAAAAATCACAAGAGAGTTTGGAAAATTTGTATAATGTTCTTATTACTCAAAGCACTTTATAATTGAAAGGTGTGTGCTACAAATGAAACTCTTATGTCATACGAATGAAACTCCTATCCTATTTATACACCACCATTTCTCAATAAATGACTAAGATCGTTGTGATTCAATAGTTTACAATAAGTTTCTAGAATCATCTATATAAATGCTCCATTAATCACTCCACCAATTAAGGAGTTAAATTATATTATTTAGAGTCTTATATCCACTCTAGTCTTGTAGAGAATCTTCTAAAGGACTATAAGTTTAACCAATTAATATACCCTTCTTGGTGAGGCAAACTTTTACTGCATTACATTCTCTCATACTTAAACCCGGTATCGTTCTCATTACTTCAGTCTTACACACTTGTTGTATTGCTCCACATTCTCCTTCTTTAACCTTTGCCTTCTTAGTACGAATGATCGTTCACCTTTGGTATTAGGCATCCCGTTTTGATGTTAGAATCCATGTGTCTTGGCTTGACTTATCAAGTTTCTCGAACTTATGGCTTATGAGCTATGTTCCTTATTCTTTTTGAAGTAATCTACCAAAGGAATATTCAAATTTGTGATGACTCCCAAACTTACCTTCATATTATGAGCATTCACCTCCAAAATTACTCTACTTGGCTTTGGCTTCAACACCAAATCACATGTTACCACAAAAGCTTATTAACTACCTTGCTTGAATATGGTCTTTGGTCAA
>JAOXYD010048019.1:0-13442 GCA_028565735.1 Pinacopodium congolense | reverse complement strand
GTCCTATCCTGGGGTTTGGTTATGCCTCAGACTTAGGTAATAGGCTTAAAGTTTAGGAAGTCTAGTCCTAAATTATCTTAATCTAAGACTAATACCCTCATGATTAACCAATCTTTTGTTAGTTCATTGATTTAAACCACGTTATTTGTTGATTTTTCTAATAACCTAGGTAAAGACTGTTGGATCCTATATTATCTTATGGCAATATCCTAAGTGATCAATTTAGGACAAGCATTAAGCATTCAATAAAAAAAATTAATTCACTAATCAAGCATTAATCATAAATTGACACAATTAATCATCCATAAACAAATTCAGCATGATAACTTAACTGAATTTAAACATTAAGCATAAAAATTAATCAAAGGACATAATAAACATAATTTAAGCAACAATACTTTGATTAATTCAAAATAACAATAATAATACATGAAATTAAGAGTTTAAAATGAACCAAATTACATCCCTAAATGATCATCTAACTCTGAACTATGTGATTACAGGTGCTGGAACTTCAAATAACTTGAAAATCTCAAATTACAAAAGAAAGAAAATAAAAACAACCTAAAAACTACTTTGGTCTGAAAACTAAGGTGTTTTTACCTTAAAACTGATGCTTAAAATGTCTAGGAGAGATCCCTTTATATAGTGATAAAGCAACTGCAAATGAAGGAAGAAGACAAGCCATAAATGTTGAAGATTTAAATCAAAAGTAGTTATTACACGTTCTTTAACGGCACCCTACCGTCCTATAACAACACCATGTTCATCCTATAATGGGACCTTAGAAGGGTGCCGTTATGGGTTGAATTCTAGTTTAACTTTTTACCAAACTTTCATCTTTTTACTTTAATCTCCATTTTTAAGCTCTATCCTATAAAGTAAACATAATAACACATAAATGGAACATTTAAGCATTAAAATATGGTTAAATTAACATCAAATAACATCTCAAAATACTATAAATTTAACACATAATAACTCCTCCACACTTAATTTTTTGCTTGTCCTCAAGCAAACCAATCATTAAACTTTCTTAAACTAGTATATAATTATAGGAAAATTAATTCAAGATTAACAACATCATTATTGAAAATATCTTCTTCATCTTTAAAAAATAATGACTCATCAAAATGTTATATAATCAATTATTCATATCAATTCGTAAATGCATTAAATTCGTTTCATTCTTTTTCAACCTTGATCCTAAATCATAAAAATCAATTTCACATGTAAAAGACAAATATATAAGTGTAATGCATCAACTTTCAAAACACTTTCACATTCTTTATTTAATAATTTATTTAGTTAACTAATTAATTAAATATGTGATCAACTTGGTTGAGAAGTAACTCAATCTTTCAACATGATGGTGAATATTTCATCGTGAACAACCCCGGTTACTCAATTGAATTACATTGAATCAACTAGCAAATAGCACCACTCATAACGCCAACCTTACACACATATATATTGTTTTTTAATTTTATTCTTTTAATTCTTTTTTTCTTTCTTTTCTTTTTTTAATATACATATATATATAAGATTAGAAATCAATGGAGTGAATTCTGTTGACTTATTAAATTAACTAAATTATTTATTTTTTTATTTATTCTAATGATAAAAGTGTTTTAGAAGAAGTCATAAAATTACTGAATAAGCTGCATTTTATATGTGGAATATCATTATAATCATCAGGTATCCGTTATCCAAATTATGAAATGAATTAAAAACACTTAGTCATTAATAATCACAATTAGTCATATAACATTTCAAATTGTCAAAATAATTTTATTCAAAAGAAAGCATGGACAATAATAAACATCAAAATTGAAAAAATTTTCCAAAAATTGTAATATATTATCAGACAATAAATACTCAAGTGTTCTCAACTAACATATCCTTCCTCCACACTTAAATTGAACATTATCACTGATGTTAATGAATCACAAAGAAAGTATAAAATGCCAAAGAAAGGAAATGAATACACTTGGACAAATATGTGATCGTGAAAGCTCTCCGTTGATGTTAATTACAACTATCTGAAAATTAAGGACAACATATCAAAGCACAAGGAACAGAAAAAAAAACATAAAAGAAATGAAAACAAACACACTAAAACACACTAAAAGAAAACACATCGAAAGTATACTAAGAGCATACTATTTTATTGAAAGCTTATGAATCCTACTTCTACAGTTGGGTTGCCTCCCAACAAGTGCTTCTTTAAGGTCTTTTAGCTAGACCTGAGCGTTAGATAATTTTCAACTTAAGCTTAGATCCAACACCTAACTTCTCATCCTTCCTGAAATAATGACAAGTCAATTGTGGAAGGTTGCCTATACTAATTAGAATGGTCATGAGTTCATAAGTCTTATCCTTAATAAAGCATTTTAGAAAAATGTCTAGGTATCTCACTGTCGCTTGCAAATCAAAAGTTGAAATACCTATGAAATCTACGCTCTCATATGCTACTTTGGATTCTTCATCTATCTTATTTTCAACAACCCAGAATTGATGCTCACAATCTATAATGTCAAAAAATGGATTACCTAAAGTTGATGCTGACTCACCACTCTTACTTGTTGGCTCAATTGACTCTATATTATCAATTTCCCTATTTAATTCTAAAATTTGGTGCATGGTTCTTTGATTATGCTCAGGCTGAGAAGGATTTTATAAATGTGAAATGAATGTAACCTTATTAAGCCATGAATAATCTTGATGATCCATTTAACTAGAGGTACACTAATTTATACACTCAGGATACTGTTTACTAGCAAAAGGCGAAGGTTGCTAAAAACAAGAAGAATTAAGCCAAGAGTAATCAGGGTAATTCGCAAAATCAGGGGTATAGCCATTGGCTATCTTGCCAATGGTCATGTTGCCTCAAAATCTTTTAGATAACTAAATGAAGTCACCAAAAGACCACTCTCTATACAAACAAAGATGGAAATAAAACAAAATAATGAAGGAAACTGCTAACCTAAACATCAAACAAATACGACAAGAAAAAAATCCCTAGATTAACTGACACCGATATATTCTTAATACTACAATTAACTTCCTTGACAACCGTGTCAAAAACTTTATTGAGGTTGGTCACTATTAGGGGTCAAATTGATAGAGTTGTAATAGTTAATTTGTTAAATTATGGCCTTTAATTCAGTACTTAATTGTTAAATTTATGTCTAATTATGTTTAATTTGAATAGTAGAGCTTAAAGATGAAGATTGGAACAAAAAAGAGAAGAATTCACCGTAATTATGTCTATTTACAGCACCCTTATAGGGTCACATTAATGGAAGAATAGGGTGCCGTTTAAGAGTGCAGAATTCAAGCATTAACGGCACCTTTACCGGGTGCCATGGATGAGAGGCAGGGTGTCTTGATCACCATAGTCAAAAGTTTTAGCTCCAAATCTCTAAGATGATAGCTTTAGCATGCCTCCAATTAATTTTGATGTCTTCAATCACATGCACGAGGACAAGGTGTTTGCATACACAAGAAAAAAAAAACATGTAATTAACCTATACACTTTAGATCTAGCATTAGATAGAGAAGCTCTTGCTTCTCTCTTAGATTTTCTTAGATATTCTATACTTTAAACACTTGTAATTTGAGTTGTATTGTGTATTTTGAGTTGCTGTTTGTTGAATATTGAAGCTAAGACATATATCTGAGTTTCTAAACCTCATAGGAGTTTTCTAACTCAGATCATTACTTATTTTCTTTTGTTGCCTGGATTAATCAAAGATCATGTTCTTATGTTTATATTTTTTAATGTTCTTTGATTTTCTTATTGATCAACTATGATTAGAGTGAAAGATAGTTTAGGATCTGAGAAATCTACCTAGGTTGTTGGAAAAATCAAGAAATAGCATAAATCAATCTTTACTTAACAAAACTTCTATTATTTGTGAGATTTAGAGATTTGAGATTAAAATTCCAGAACTCAACCTCATGAAAGTAAAGCCTATTGGCTAGATTTAAAGTATAACCAAACTTTAAACTAAGTGTAATGGACAAAAGGCATAAGTCTTAACCATAGCTTTGTCTTGAATTTGTGAAGGAATTCTAATTTGCCTTTAAATCAGTTTTTAAGCTGAATTAATTCATTGATCACTGATCTAGAGCTGGATTCCACAACTTTATAATTTTCAATAATTTTATAAATCATTTTATAATAAAAAATTGCAATGGTTTGAAGCATAACTTCGATAGTTACTAATTTTATCTTTTCATATTTTAATTCAATTAATTTGGAATTTTCTAGATAATTTCAATGTAATTAATCTGGTAATTAACTTACGAATACTAAATTTTTCCTTATGGGTTCGAAACTCAGAGTCCAAAAATTACTCCACTTTATTACTTGTTCGATAGGAGCACTTGGGTTTCGTTACAACAGTTTTTCCTTAATATCAATTTGGTTATCAAAGTAAAATTGATTTTAAAAAATCTCATTTTTAATCGTTCAACCAACAAAAAATAGCCACATATAAAACTAACTCAAATTAATTTATCTTTCAACGCAAAATTTAATAGTTAATTCGAGACCAACTTTGGACAAGCGTACTGGTCGAATTGAGTAATAAAGTGATGCATATTTAAGACTCCTAGTATTGATCCCACAAGGAAGTTTATGGGATATAAGTATGAGGTCAATCAGATTACAATTATCTAGAGGACACTCAGCTTTATGATTTGAGAAAATAAATAACTTAAAACTAATCTAAAAATCCTAGAAAAATTACTATCTATTGTAAAAAAGTCACAAATTGCTTTTTCTAAATTTTTCAGTTAATTCTTTGTGGTAGATTATTTAATTTATTGATCAGCGATACTTAATCTAAGGTCTTCTCTAAATCAAGGTAACGTTATGGTTAAGACACTGAATTATGTCTATTGGTCCTATCATGGGGTTTGGTTATGCCTTAAACTTTGATAATAAGAATAAAGTTCAAGAAGTCCAGTCCTAAATTATCCTAATCTAAGAGTAGCACCCTTATGATTAACCAATCTTTAGTTAGTTCATTGATTTAAACCATGTTTTTTATTGACTTTTCTCATAGCCTAGGTAGAGACTGTCGGATCCTAGATTATCTGATGACAATATCGTAAGTGATCAATTTAGGATGAGCATTATGGTTTCAATAATCAAAGATTAATTCAATAATCATGCATTTATCATGAATTAACACAATTAATCATCCATAAATAGATTCAGCACAATAACTTAATTGAAATTAAATAATAAGCACAACAATTAATCAAAGCATATGAGAAATATAACTTAAGCAACAATACTTTGATTAATTTAGAATTACAACAATAATACACAAAATTAAGAGTTTAAATCCACATATGGTATTCTAACTCAGAACTATGTGACTACAACTAATAGATCCTCATACAACCTAAAAAATTCAAATTACAAAAGATTGAAAATAAAAACAACCTAGGACTACTTCGATTTGAAAAGAAGGTGTTTTGATCATAAAACTGATGCCTAAAACATCTGGGAGAGGTCCCTTTATATAGGGATGGAGTAGCTGCAAGTGAAGGAAGAAGACAAGTTGCAACTATTGAAGATTTATGTAGAAAATGGGTATTTCACGTTCATTAACGTCACTCTGCCATCCTGTAATGGCACCATGTTTATCCTATAACGGGACCCTAGAGGGGTGCTGTTATGGGTTGTCTTTTTACAAAACTTTCATTTTTTTACTCCAATCTTCATCTTTAAGCTCCATCCTTCAAAACAAACATAATAAAACGTAAATGAAACACTTAAGTACTAAAATAGGGTTAAATTAACATCCAAAATTACAAAAATTTAATCCCTAACAATTCGCAAATGTAATGAAATCATTTCCTTCTTTTTCAACCTTAAACCAAAATCACAAAAATCAATGCCACATGTAAAAGGCAAATATAATCAATTTAATGCATCAACTTTCTAAACACATTCACATTCTTTATTTGGTAATTTATTTAGTTAAATAATTAATTAAATATGTGAGCAACTTATTTAATAAGTAGCTCAATCTTTTGACAAAAAGGTGAATATTTTGTCATGAACAACCCCTAGTTACTTAGTTGATTTACATCGAATCAACTAGCTATTAACACCACTCATAACTTCAACCTTATACACATATATATAGTGCTTTTTATTTTTCTTTCTTTTAGTTTTTCTTATTTTTTTCTTATTTCTGTTGTTTTGATTTTTTAAAATATGTGTATATATAAGATTACAAATCAAAGGAGTGAATTTTTTCTCACTTATTTAATTAACTAAGGGGCCATTTGATTAAGCTTTTGGTTGTGGTTGTTATATTTTTGTATTGGGTTTTGTGTATTTTTATAGATTTTTGTGTTGTGTGTGTCGATTTCTGTGTAGTATTAGTACGTTTTTTTTAATTCTGTGATGTTTTTTATTGATTTTTGTGTTTAGAAAATCAAAAAACCAAATCAAAATCAAATAGGCCCTAAGTTATTTAATTTTCTAATGATAAAATTTAAAAAAAAGTCACAAAATTACTCTCTAAGTTGCATTTTATATGTGGAATATCATTTTAATCATCTAGTATCCATCATCCAAATTATGGAATGAATTAAAAGTATTTAATCATTAACAGTCAAAATTAATCACATAACATTTAAATTTGTCAAAATAATTAAAATAAAAAGAAAACATGGACTATAAAAAGCATAAAAATCGAAAAATTTTTGCATAAATTATAGATTAATAAAGAAAATCGATAAATTGTTATACTACCAGACAATAAATACGTAAGTGTGCTTGAGAAATACATCCTTCCCCCACACTAAAATTGAATGCTATCCCCCAATGTTTAAAATTTTAACAAAATTGATGTGTTGGTTAGGTAACTTTAAAATGATGGGTGATTTTGAAATTATTTTACTTTAAAACGAATGTACTTTTGAGGCAAGTGCACCTATCGCAAAAGTAATAAAGTGGAGAAACTTTTCAGACTCCGAGCATTGAACCCATGGGGATAAAGATACTTAATTACCAGTTTATAGGGGTTACAATGATTTACAAAACATCTAGAGAATTTGATTAAAATTGGAAAAAGGCTTAAAATTGACTACTCTGGCTTAAACACTCTAAAAACGATTTTTAATTGCTTTTGAAAATTTCTTAAAACTCCCAAATGTGTAAATGAGCTATGGATTAGATGATTGATTATTTATTTGAGTATTAAAACTAGTTTAAAGTCTGATTAAAATCCTTCACAAAACCAAAACAAAGCTATGGTTAAGAATTTGCTTTTTCTCCATTTAACCTTGTTTAAAGTTTGGTTATGTTTTAAATCAAGTAAATGGGCATTAATTTCAAGAAGGTGAGTTATAGAAAATTAATTCTAGAACTTCAACTTTTACAAAAAATCCAAGTTTGGTCAGGCAAGGATTAATTTATGTTGGTTATTGATTTGTCAAACTATTTAAAGATGATTTCTCATGCTTAAACTATCTTAAATCCTAATCTTAAGTGGCCAGCTTAAAATTGGTATTTTTAGATCTTCAACAAAAAAAAAATACAGACATATAAACATGCATATAAACTCTATTAAATCATCAAAACATCAATCTATAGCAACAAAATCGATTAGCCATACATTTGAATCAAAACATACAAGATATGCATATTAAACCACATACTTTGAATAGATCTACAAATAAGAGCTGAATAAAATAGTTTAGAAGTTACAAAATGTGTTAAGAACCCTTTTAGACAAGTCTTGAACTCCTTAGCTTGATCTGGACATAACCATAGCTCTGAATCCACAAGATCTAGCAAGAAAATCAAAGAATATGCAAAGATATACACATAAGAACTTAGTCTTTGATTTAATCTGAAAAATAGGAGAATATAATGAACAATATGACTTAGAAAACCCCCTATGGTGATTTAGAAACTCAAACTATGTCTTAGCTACAATCTCTAACATATAGAACTCAAAAATACAATCAGAAACTCAAAATCTAAGTGTTTGAAGCTTAGGCTATCAAAGAAGAAAAAGAAGAGAGAAGCTAGAGCTTCTCTCACTACTATAATCTGATCTCTAAAGGTTCTCTACGTGTTATCTATTGTTCTTTGATGTATACAGACTCTTGGAGACCGCCCTCATGTGTTAGGAGGCAAGGTAATTGATGAGGAGCACGCCAGGTTTGAAATCTGTAAGATTTGAAGCAGAAATTATTGACTCTAGAGTATAACGGCACCCTACCTCCCTACAACGGTACCATCATAGGGTGCCGTTATAGGTCGATTTTTGGACACTATAATGGCCCCATGTTCTTTAGGCAATGGCACCCTCTCAGGGTGCCGTTAATGGGCAGAAACAAGAGGTGTTCTTGATGTTTTTGCTCCAATCTTCATCATTAAGATCTATTCTGCAAATTAAATATAAGAAGGAATTAATTAAACAATTAAACACTAAATTATGGGTCATAATTCAACAAATTAATCATGAAAATCATATCAATTTGACCACTATCATTTACTTTAAAGAGAATGCCCCATTCCACACTTTTATAGCTACTAATAAGACCCTAGTTAACTATGCACAATCTCAGTGTCTTAACATTCACCTTATTTTTGTGTACGTTTGGTGTTGGTTTTACAAAGACACCTATACCACTTGTTTTAAAAAAAACTCTCTACAGAAGTTGGACTTCTTTCTTAATCGACAACAGATAAGAAAACACACAAGCTTCTAACAGGTATGCAATTGCGGCTTATAATGGCAATGGATAAGCAATAGAATGATGACTAATAGCTGGGCTAGTGTTTAGTAGCAACTTGAGGTGACTAAGAAGAGAGAAAAGGTAAGGGAAAGGAAGAAAAGAAAAGAAAAGAAAAATACTTGCATGAAAAATGTCACGCTGAGCACTCCTTCTCTAAGCATGAAGTAAAAGGTTGCATTAATTCTATATTAGATAGATAAGGGAAGGTATTGGAACTTGTAAATCTGGGTGTGACACTTCCCATTAGGTCAATCGTTTGGAGAGGGGATATTGATTTTGTAACAAAGTGGTATTAGAGCTAATCCTTGATTTCATTTAACCCTGCATTGAGTGACATGTATCACAGGGGGAATGACAACGGTAGATAGGGTAGGGCATCTATGATGAGGACATCTTAGGCTGGGTTGGGAAGAATGTCATGTTGAGTGCTCCTCCTCTAAAAGTGAAGAAAAGGCGCATTAATCCCACATTTGATAGATAAGAAAAAGTTTTAGAACTTATAAGCGTGTATGCTACACACCTTATCAGATCAATTTTTAAGGAAAGGGTAATGGCCCCTAATAAGGATGAATTTTATTATAATTTATATGCTATTTCAATTGAATTTATCTCTATTTTTAGTTTAAAAGTACTCAATTTGTTTTATTATATGTTGAATGATAGATTTAGTCTCTTGAAACAAATTATGGATCAAAGCATTAAGTTTTAGAAGAAATTAAAGATAAAAAGGAGCAAAGGAGCTATTACAGGAGACCTAAACGACAGTTAAGGGTAAAGGCTGTTTAACCCTAAATAGCACCGTTTAGCATACTGCTTATGAAAAAAAAAAACAAGAGTGTCTTTGCATAAAACTCAGTTTTACCCTAATTGAAAAGGGTATATAAGACCCCAATAGAGGCAAAAACATAGGAATGGCAACCTTAGACATTTTCTTAAGCATTCTTCTTATTTTGTTGAGATTTCTTCATGTTCTTCGTTAGGTTTAGCTAATACTTCTATATTTCAGGATATGTTATCTTTCATTTATAGTTTTTTAACACTTTTTAAGTTGTAATCACTTTTTTCTATCTTCCATTATAGTTAAGTTGCTTATTTGTTAGGGAATGTCTTGAATATTGTAAGGAATCTTGAGTATATATGAATAAATGGTTTTTTTTCAATTTCCAGCTTTGATGTCATAGTATAAGCTTGGGTTATTGTTATTTTAGGTTTGTCTTTATTAATTACTAGCATGTGTGATGGTTTATTTTATGGATTTTCATCTTTATTCTTAATGTTTGTGGTTAATTTATACTTAGTAGTTAAGATTTATGCATTTTTTAGGTTCTCAATTATTCAATTTCAATTTTTGTTTTGAATTTTTATGCTAGAATTTTTGTTTTAATGGATTTAGTTAGGGTTTTATGAATTGGGTTGTATTTAATTGATTGTTAGTATTGAAAGCTTAAGTTTTCATTAGGTTAAGTGTTGAATTTTAGTTTTCATTATTTTTTTTAAAATTTTCCAACTTTGATTTCACTTGATTAAGTATAGGTTATGTTTATTTAATCTCTATTTTGATTAATTTGAGCATGTATAGCTAATTTCCTAAGAGTTTAAAGGTATTAAAGGGATGATAGGTGGTTATCTGTGAGATTGAAGTTGAGCTTGTACTAAATTGCTGCTTTTAGATTTAGGTTGGTTTGGAACTTTGGTTTAATATTAAGAATTAGGAGTTTTTTCTAGGCTTAATCACCCTTTTGGTAATTTCCTAATTCAAATGCTAAGATTGAGCTTTGATACGTAATAATCAATAGTAAATTTTGAAAGTAGCAATAGACTAGCCGGATTTGTAGACAAACTTGACCAATTAGTCTAAGGTTCCAATCCTTTATATTACATTTTTCAAGCTTGTGAGTTAGTGGTTTAAGTTAGTTATTCTTTATTATCTAATACATCTTTGATATTAAACTTAGAGAGCTTATTTGAGATTATAACAAAAATATTGGTATTTTCAGAGCTTGTTAGATTTACCTATTTTAGTTCTTATTGCATCAAGAATTTTATTTTTATTTTTCTACACAACATTTGAAATAGCATTTGCATCGTAACTCCTTTTAATTCGACCCTATCTCATCCTACACAATTAGGTAGTTAAGAATTTATTATTTATTAGTTTATGTCGAACTATAAAATTTTTGATGTCGTTACTGAAAAGCCAACTTCTTTTACTTTCTATTTCTGGTATTGTTTTATTCTTTATTTGTTGTTCTTTTTCATCTTATTTTCTGTTTTGCATGTCCCATAGCCCCCAAAGCTTATAAGGTTGTGGAAATTTGCTACTGAGAACAAAGGGTCACTTCTTTCTCTACTTAATCCCTTTGCATTTTCTTCTATTGTAGGTCGCACGAGGCTTTATTATTATAAGCACATTCAGTATACTCCAATACTTGAGACTAGCAGTTCATCATCCGAAGAGGAAGTTGAAGAGAACTTAAAGGAGCCTCCAAAGGAAGTTGAAATCAACATGGAGCTGTACCAACATGTATTAAGGGAGCTCGCAGCTCCTACCTTTAACCTTGATCCTTTTTGCATTAATTATCCTAATAATGAACTTGACTTTGAGATTAAACCTGGTCTAATTTATGCTTCGCCTATTTTGACAGATTTTAGGGATAATAGCTCATTGGGTTCTGGCTACATCACAAACCTAAACAAATTTCTCAAGGAGTTCCACATTATATGTTCGAGAATAAAGCCTGCTGGTGTTATGGTAGACTAGCCAAAGTTGAAAACCTTTCCTTTTGCTTTGGTAGATGCAGCTAAGGAATGGCTCTACAATTTACAAGTTAGATTAGTTATCACCTGGGACCACATGTAGTAAGTCTTCCTCAAGATGTACTTTCTAGCGTTTAGGGCTACAAACATCCAAAAGGAGATCAGCAACATTCAACAGGAGGGAGTAGAGTCACTTCACCAGTATTGGGTATGTTTTAAGAAACTTTGCAATCATTACCTAAATCACCAAATAAATGAAAAGCTTCTTATTCAATATTTTTATAAAAGACTAATGTTTATGGGCAGGAACATTATAGATGCAACTAGTCGAGGGTCATTAGTTGATAAGACACTAGCTAATGCAAATAAGTTAATAGCAAACATGCCATCTAATTCGCAATACTAGGGTAGTAGGAATAGCATCCCATACTTTTCACTTAAAAATAGGGACGTTGCTATCTCGAGGTTGGAGCAACAGGTCACAAATCTTACATCCTTGGTGGAGCAAGTCATTATTAGAAAGGGGAAGGCTAAGGTATGTGAAATTTATTCATTATTTAGTCATTTAACTGATTCATGCCATACCTTGTAAGATGACCAATAGGTGTATGCTATTAGAGTGCCCCAGGGGAAACAGTGAGGATATAATCCTTATGCCCTTATATAATCCGGGGTGGAAGGATTATCTAAACTTATGTTATAGGGGAAACCAATAAGGAAATGACACTAATTTTAGACCTTCTGCCATGCAGTAGCCATATGGATACATCTCTCCACCTGGGTTCTACTAACAGCAACCACAACCTCCTCCACCTCCACTACCACCACCACAAGTTAGATATATGTCTTTAAATGAGATTGTGAAAATTTTGGCTAATAGTACTTTGCAATTCTAATAGGAGATAAGAGGTAGCATTAAGAATTTGGAGACCTAGATGAGTTAGCTAGCAGACACTATGTGCAAACTACAAAGTCAAGTCTTTAGTTGACTTTTAAGTCAACTAGAGTAAATTTAAGATAGAATGTGTCTACCATCTTTGTGAGGAGGGCCAGACGAGAAGAGAAGGGGGAGTTGAAAAAGGAAGAAGTGCAAGAAAAAAGAGAGGATTCGATAACTCCTAAGGTATATGTTCCAACCTATGCTATTCCTATCCATGTGCATGTTTCTTTTCTTAGCATGTTAGCAAAGAGAGAAGATAGAGCGAAGCTAAAGGAGAAGCAAGAGGAGAAAGCGTTAGAAAAGAAGAAGTTTGAGGAGAAGCAAGAAAAGAATAAGGAGAACGAGAAAGTGATCTCAACATTTTTCACGAGGTAGAGGTTACTAGACCTTTAATCGAAGCTACTAACTGTTTATAAAGGAGTGGATCATACATAAGAAGAAGGAGAATGAAGCAAAGATGAGGGTGGAGATAGAAGTCTTAGCAGTTCTACCTAGAAGACTTCCACCTAAACATATTGATCATGAAATCCCGATGATACCTTCAACTCATTTCTTTAATATTATTATTAGTTTATCATCTTTTGCATTGTGTTTATCTCTTTAGTTGCATTTGTAACATTTTAGCTTATTTAGTTCTTACTGCATTAGGGATTTTTGTTTTTATTTGTCTATACAACATTCAAAATAGCATTTGCATCATAACTCCTAGTGATTCAACCCTATCTCATCCTATTGCACAGTAAGGTAGTTAAGAGTTTATTATTTAGTAGTTTGCAACGAACTATCAACCCCTGATAAAAGTAAGGGACATATAGCTAAGGGGCCGTTTAGTAGCACTTCTGTTTTTCTGTTGTTGTTTTTATTTTTATTTCTTATTTTTACGTTTATGTTTTTCTTATGAAGAAAAATGAAAACATGTTTGGTTGATATTTGTAATAAAAAAATAAAAAACAAAAACGTGTTT
>JAOXYD010047988.1:0-13442 GCA_028565735.1 Pinacopodium congolense | reverse complement strand
TTCGACCCTATCTCACCACTACTACATAGTTTTGGAAGTTAGGAATTTATTATTTGGTAGTTGGCGACAGTCTATCAGTTGCACCAGTTTCTTTATGGTCAAATACCTAACCTCGAAATTCTTAAAACTTATGATATTATTATTATTATTATTGAACATTATCATGGAAAGATTATCATAGTACAACCTGAATAGGTCCATTTATTGACTAAACAACAGATAACTCAGAAATTAAATTTTTTAACCACACTGCCTGTGAAGTAACTCTATAACATGCGACAAACTCAACATGTACAGTGGATGATGTTACAAGTGTTTGTTTGTCACTCTTCCAAGATATTGCACCATTTGTTATTATGAAGGTGTATCATGAAGTGGACTTCCTATCATCAGGGCGTATAACTTAGGGTTTTAAGGCTTTAAGACAGTATTCCCATGTTTCACATTCGCGGTTGGATTTGCAGAGCTGGAGTATAATAGTCTTAAGCTTGAAAAAGCCCAATTTATTTACAACAAAATATTTGTATCACTTTTTTAAGTTATATATATCGTACACTTGTTTTTAGAGATTAAATTTTTTTAACGATTTAAATTTTGGTAGAGTAAACATTTACAAGCACATTAATAAAAAGCATTTTTTTACCAACTGAACTAATATAGTGGAGTAACATACTTTATATCCTTAGTCTAGGCTAATAATATAACACATCCTCATTCTGTTCTAGTAAAATAATCTAGAGAAATGTATAATAGTTTATCTACTAATATAATGAAATCGTGGGGTAAAAACAAATTCACTAATTTAAAATAATATTATTAATATATAGTACATAGTATCTACAAATTTGTGAATATTTATTATAAAATATAAAAAGGGTAAAATAGCTTATATGCTAATATAATTAAGTTATGGGATGAAAAAAAATTCAACTAATTTAAAATAAAAGTATTAATATATAGTAAATGGTATTTAAAAATTTGGGAATATATATGTATAAAATATACAAACTTCAGTTATATGTTTTCCATCTTAAACAATTCAAAATTTACTACATAACTCGTTTAATGTAAAATAAAGAAGATATTATATTATTCTTATTTTCAAATCATATAATAAAAAACTTTTCAAAATATCTAATTAAATATGAAGAAGTTATGTAAGTTGAGGCATTTCTTAAGTTTGGATGCTTGGTATTCTCAACTTTGTTCAAGATAAATATTTAAAATATTAGAATAAAGAGTTAAACTAAACCTCAAAGTTTTTTTAAAAAACAAAAATTAGACTTTAACATTTTACAACTGTTGAATCAAGGGAGATTTCAATCTTGTATTTTGATTATGCAAAATATTAGTATTATTAATGTTGAGTTTTGATATACTAAAAAAATAAGTTAGTGAAAATTATGTAAGAACCTGTGTTGGAGCCTAATGTAGAAGAGTTTTCAAGAAAAAAGGAAAGAAAGAATGGAATAATCATTGAAGAATTAAAGTGAAGATTAAGAAAGAAAATCAAGTTTATATAGGTTTAGAAAAGTGTCTTTATTGTAAGTTTCCTTAATCTTAATCAATATATGGAAACGGCTCACATTTGTTTGTCATGTTTACATGAATATTTTTATATACTCTTTGCATAAATATTTTAGTGATCATGGACATGTGGAATCCAAATTTGAGTTGCATTAGACTTGAAAAAACAAATAAAGAAAATGCAGAGAGGAGAAGGAGCAGTAGATCTGTAAATACAGATAGAGAGGGGAGTAGAGAGAGGTCAGAAAATTTTCTGTAGAGAGAAGGGATTATCTTTATACTTTTTTATAATTCTTGGGTCTTATAATGGCTCAAGTAACTTGTTACCCGAGTCTATATATAGTAAAAGAAATAAATTTAACACTAAAAGCTTATAAATGATGTTTTATTAGATAATCCCATCACAGCATAATAAACCATCTAGAGAGGGGGAGTAGAGAGAGATCAGAGAATTTTTTGTATAGAGAAGGGATGATCTTTCTGCTTTTGTCTTATAATGGCTCATGTTACTTGTTACTCGAGTCTATATATAGTAAAAATAAGAAATCTAGCACTAAAACCTTATAAATGATGTTTTATTGGACAACCCCATCATAGCATAATAAACCATCTAGCCCACTTTAATAGGATAAAATTTTCTTATTAGATATAATATTTATCTTATCATGGACCATCAACTCTTTTACCTTAATCCAATTAATTATTTTTACTTAATCTAATTAATGTTGTCCAAATTAAATGCTATAACAATTAAAATAAATTGTGGTCTATTAAAATTATTTCAACACTCTTTTCCATGGACAAGTATTAATTGTGTCAATAGAACGACTAAGTAAAAATAATTATAGGAGAAGTCAAACGCTCTGTCCCATAAGACTATCAATACCAAAAAATATCAAAAACATGCATCATATAAAGACACAGTTCCAGTATAATTACGCTTATCGAATCACCTTATTAACACAAATAAGAAAATGTAGTAAAATACATAATACAAAACTTAAGGTATCCCGCTTCGTTTGTCAATCTCAATATCTCCACTTTATGTTAAACCACATTAAAGATATCTGTATGAGATGAGTACTTTTATCCCACCATACCTCAATGTACTTAATGTATTTCAAGATAACTGTATGTGTTAGAGACATAGTAAAGGTCATACTATAATAATGCCTAATGATATATAACATGCTTAAAATTAACACAAATCTTAAAACTTTTTATCTGTATAAAATACATAACGTATCTAAATAATCTCTAACTAATGCTGTTAATGGACTTCTATACACCAATATTATTGACATGTTTTTGAAAATTGATGGGATATAGTTCTTTAGTTGGTGGATCTGCAAGAATATGTTGTGTTGTCATATGTTCCACTGTAATGTCACCTTGTTGCACCAGTTCCTTTATGGTCAAATACTTGATCTCTGAATTCTTAAAACCTATTATATTCTTATTATTGTTACTGAACATTATTAAGGAAAGATTATCATAGTACAACCGAATAAGTCTAGTCATTGACTCAACCACAGACAATTCAGAAATTAAATTTTTTTACCACACTGCCTATAAAGTTCTATAACATGCAACAAACTCAGCATGTATAGTAGATGATGTTATAAGTGTTTGTTTGGCACTCTTCCAAGATATTACACCATTTGTTAATATGAAGATGTATCCTGAAGTCGAATTCCTATCATTTGGCACATAACAAAATCTGAATCTATGTATCCTATATAATTCAGATTTTCGACTTTTCTATATATGAACATATAATCCTTGGTGCCTTGAAGGTATCTCAAAACTCGTTTAACTACATTCCAATGGTCAATACTTGGCTTAGATAAATACCTATCCAAAAGACCTATACTAAATCTAATATCTGGTCTAATACATAGGTGTGCATACATCAAGATATCTATTATACTAGAATATGGAATTATCTTTATGACCTCATTTTTATCTTCATTTTTTGGACACTAAGTCAAATAGAATTTCTCTTCATGAGAGATTGGTACTGCACAAGTTTTACATTTATTTATATGAAACTTTTACAACACACGCTTTAGTATGCCTTTTGAGAGAGAGTTAACAAGTTTTAAGATATATGCCAGTGAATCAGAATACCTAGAACAAAAGATACTTCACCAAAGTCCTTTATATCAAACTTTTTGAATAAGAATTAATTAACCTCATGCAATATACCCAAATCATTTGATGCAAGTAAGATGTTATCTACATACAAAAATAGAAAAATCGTCTTATTATCTTTAATCCTATAATACAAGTATTTTTCAAATTTATTTTCCACAAAACTGAATGTGGTAATTATTTAATGAAACTTTATATACCATTGACGAGAAGCTTGCTTTAGGCCATGTAATTTGTTCCTCAATCTATAAAATTGATGACTTGTGTCATCTTATTGAAAACTTTCAGGCTATATTATATAGACCTCTTTATAAAGGTCTTTATTTAGGAAAGTGGTATCAACATCCATCTAATGTAGCTCTAAATCATAATGAGTTACTAACGTCATAATCATTTTAAATGCATTTTCAGAGGATACGGGGGAGAAAGTGAGATTGAAATCAACTCCTTCTCTTTGAGTGAATCCTTTAGCCACTAATTTGGTTTTAACTGCTCAACTGTACCCTAAGGATCCTTTTCAGTCTTATAAATTTACAATCTTGAGGTAAGTCAACAAGTTACCATACCTAATTATTCTTTAATGATTAAGTCTCTTATTTTATTACGTCTTAGTACAAATTTACAAGAAGACCATAAACAACTTCTGAAAAAGTTATTGAATCTACCATATGATCAATGTTATAATCACACTCCCCCAAATAATTATATAGTCAGATGAGATAGTAGGTCTCCTTATCCTATTAGACCTTTTAGGTCTCCTTATCCTATTAGACCTTCTAGTGAATCCTAGTCAACAGGATCTTATGCCTAAGAAATTACATTATCAAGATTTTATATTGGTTCCTAGTTTTTTACTAGTATGACACTAGAACCATGATCCATTGATCTTATTTAAATGGATGTAGGATATAAAACTATAGTCATCTGAATGCTACCTCTTGAACTACTAGGATGAGAAATTTCATCATTCACATAGAATTCTAGAAACTTAACTGTTTGTGATTATATAATTATGGATCATCCTTCTTATCAGTAAAATTTGTAGCCTTTAGAGTGGTCAAGTTATCCTCTAAAATAGTAACAAATAATTTGAGAATGCAACTTATTTTCATTCGGATAACTCTAAACACATATATGGGTTAAGGGTGGTTTCCATCCCTTCCATAACTTAAAGGGAGTCTTTGGCGCTGATTTACAAGGGACTCTGTTCAAAACGTATAAGATTGTCATTATGAATTTTATCCCAAAGGTATTCTAGAAGTTTAGTCGTGCTTTGCATACTCCTTATCATATCTTTTAAGGTGTGATTGTGCCTTTCAGTTATACTATTCTATTTAGGATTATAACATAGTAAACTGAGTTATTATACCACATTTTTCTAAATATCTGACAAACAAACCTTCTTCTTATTTTGAAATTTCATGTTTGCCATAATACTCTTCTCTTTAGTCAGATCGAACTATCTTGATAAATTTTTTTAGTTATTTTTTGACTTCAGTCCTAAATACTTTAAACTTATCAAGTGCTTTGAATTTTTCTTTAATCAAGAAGACGTAATCGTATAAAAAAAACATCAATGAAAGTTACAAAATACCTTGATCCATAAATCGTGGTGAGTAGGGACCAAAAATATCTGTATGGAAGATTTCTAATATATTAGAACTGTGCCTAGCAATTTTGTTTTTTATTTTGGTCATTTTACCTCTACAACAATCAACACATGTTTCTATCTACGAAAAAATCAGAGTTGGAAAAATGTTTTCCTTTATCAATCTTTTAACTCTTTCTTTAGAGATGTGACCTAATCACTTATGCCATAACATATATGATTTATCCTTTATTAGAGATCTCTGTGTAACAAATTTTTTAGTTATGTAAGAAGTAGAATAGAAATTATTTGGACTTAAACACATTATGTATAAATCATATGGTAAAAAAGCTGTACCAATATGTTTTGCATCATATGATAATTGAACCATAGAATTATTGATCATAAAATTATAGCCTTCTTTATCTAAAACTGATATAAAAATCAAATTATATCTAAAAGATGGTACATAAAATATGTTATGTAATACAAGCTCAAAGCTTAAAGCTAAATTCAAACACACCACTCCAATAAATTCTACAAATTTTCTTCATTATTACCAACTATAAGTTTCAACTCATCCTGATTTGACTTTCTCCTTATTCTGAACCCCTGCAATGTGGAAGGAATATGAGTAGAAACTCCACTAACTAGCCATCAAGAACTAGATGTAGCTAAAGCAACATTAGATTCATATATAACGAGGGCTAAAAAGTTACCTGATTGCTCTTACTTTTCTTTTAAGGCTTTGTACTTCAGGCAATTCCGCTTTATGTGTCCCTTCTTCTTACACTAGAAACATTTGAAGACACATGAATTTTCTTGTTCTTTGATGCCACTAGTTTGACCATTACCTTTTAGAGGAAGACGATGAGAAAATTTACCTTTGGATTTGAATGTCTTTGCCTTGCTCTTTGGTTGAGTCATTAACAGCGTTATCTGTAATTTGGTATTTAGCTTCTCTTCCTCAACTCTACAGTAAAATATCATAATACTGATATCTCAAGACTTACGCTAAGCAGTAAAAATAGTGACCAGATAAGATAATACTTCAGGAAGAATTATAAGAGGCATAGTATACTATAAACTTATTTGAAAGAGGAAAATCCACGGCTTTAAGCTTTTTCTGAAGGTCCACCATGTTGAGAAGATATGGGCACACTCCCCCAGTTCTTGCATCCCTTGTGGAAAATAATTTCCTTGTCAAGAATAATCTCCACTAGATGAAGTTCAGTATGCCCACAACACATTTTTTTATGAGCGTCTTTTCTGAGGTAACACTTGGAAGCCCATTGAAAATACTACTCATAATGGACTTTTCAGTCATTAGAAAGGCTAACCTATTTGTCCGTTCCCAATTTACATAAAATATTTTATCTATTTCGGAGCTGCTGGAAGGATCAATTGGAGGTGATTGCTCAGCCATAAAAGCTGAATGAAGGTCAGCCACTCTTAACGCAAATTATACATCTTCCTTCCATTTATTGAGATTATTATTACTTAACAATTCAATGGTAAGGATGCATCCATTCATTAGAAAGGTGACTGTAAAAATAAAT
Source organism: Pinacopodium congolense (assembly GCA_028565735.1). Lineage (NCBI taxonomy): Eukaryota > Viridiplantae > Streptophyta > Magnoliopsida > Malpighiales > Erythroxylaceae > Pinacopodium > Pinacopodium congolense. Next base: position 6,614 of record JAOXYD010047988.1, on the reverse strand, counting down.
AATGTGATATCAGCACAATAGAGGACAACAGTTATACTTAAACTCATAAAAAAGTATACTTAGAATCCTATTTATATCTTATGAAACACCTGTGGGCTGAATGTATAACATATGAATAAGACTTCTATATAAAAGCAGTTAGAGTACACATCATGAATTCTCGTGAGTCTACCACATATGGGTATATAAGTCACTCAAGCAACGTCTTTTCTCTACCATATGCCTTTATGCACATCTCAGGCTTCATACAAAGTAAACATCTGTAAGCTGAATGATCAAATACAAAATAAGAGACATCTCCCAACTATAAAAGTAAACATGATTCTCATACTAACTTAAAAGGTCACTGTAATGAGTACATTTTTATCAGTATTTAAACTATTTCATTAAGCATCAAAGATACACATGTATGCCATCCTTATATCAAACTCTATGGGCATATATTATATAACAATGTATCATCATATATCGCAAATAACCGTATGCAACTAAAACATATTACAAAAGTGGTACTGAATGTATTATCTAAGTCTTTATGTTGAAAATTATTCAATGATAGAAATATTTTAAAATTGATTAATCATGAAATAAAACAAACAAACTATATGAGATAATGTCACCATATTTATCTCCTTAATACTAAATCAAATTATATGAAAATTTGCTTTATAATGACTTTTGTAAATGTATTTACATTTTTTTGAAGTTAAACCGTAACTATTACTAATGTAATACTCCAAAAAAAATGTAAAACTTAATTTAAAAAATTCATAGGACCCCAAATATGATCCAAAATAACTGTAGGGACTATTATGTAAAATCTAACTAATTTTAAATTTTTGTCCTGGAGTGGGTGCCACGTCAACAGCATGGTCAGTGCCCCAGTCAATATTGCTTCAGCGTCCAATTAGCAAAAGTCAGTACAATCAGCAGGGGTGACATCAGGCTCGCATCAATGCCTAAAAATTGTTCCTGTGTGTGGGATAGCATGTGTTGACCTACACGGTCAGCGGACCGTTGCACGTGTAGTATATGTGCCAAATGCACCCAAACACGTATTGACCAATTTAGCATGTGTGATGTAGGTGCTAGACGGGCATGACAGGTTATGTATTGATAGCTAATGTAACATACGTGCCTAATAGCTCTCCCAATCATATCGTGCCACATGTCTTGCATGTCTACTCTTTTTGCTTTCAATTACATTTGGCACGTGTGTTTGCCTCATCTCTACTCTCTCCTGCTTAATTTTTTGGGTATTTTCTACACTAAATTTTCGCATATCTAGTCTATTTTTTGGCTCAAACAATTCTTATACCTTATGTTTTTGCTATTTATATGTTATTTTCTACATTATAGCATGTATATAACTAAAAATAACTTAACAAAAATATAGATATATGAACATAAACATTGTTCTTTGTTTTTCTTAATGAAGAACACCGATTTCTAACACAAAAAACACAAATATGGCTAGTCTCTGATACCAAATGTGAGATACTTTATGTTAAAAAATATGAACCACCCCAAGATCTAACCATATAAATGTGTGATGTGTAGAAATTCATACATGATTTTGTGTCCATTGATATGAAAATGTGAAATCCATATCTGAGTTGTTTGAGACCTGCAAAAACAAACACAGAAAATGCAGAGAGAAGAGGGAGTAGCAAATATGCAAATGCAGATAGAGAGAAGGAGTAAATAGAGGTAAGAGAATTTTTTATAGAGAGAATGGTTGATCTTTTTGCTCTTTTCTAATGCTTAGGTCTTTTGATGGGTCATGTGACTTGTTACCCCAGTCTATGTATAAAAAGAGCAGAAGATCTAGCATTAAAGCCTTATAAACAGTATTTTATTAAAAAACCTCATCATAGTCTAATAAACCATTCAGCCCACACTAATAGGGTAACATTTTCTTATTAGACGTAATATTTATCTTATTATGAACCATCAATTCTTTTGCATTAGTCCAATCAATTATTTTTACTTAATCCAATAAATGTTGTCCAAATTAAATGCTAGAATAATTAAAATAAACTATATTATATTAAAACTATTATAACATTGTCATCATAAAAAAGAAATAAATTATTGAACTAAAAGAGTTCTAATTATGTGTTTTGATGATGAAAAAATTATTGTTACTAATATTTGAGTTTTGATGTGTTAAAAAGATAGGTTGATAAAAATTTTGTAAGGATATTTGTTGAAACCCAATATAGAAAAGTTTTTATGAAGAAAATGAAGAATATAACAAACATTGAAGAGTTAAAGTGAAGATTAAAAAAGAAGTCAAGTTTAGATAATTTTAGAAAAGTTTATTTATTGTAAGTCTCCTTAATCTTAATCAATGCTTAGAAAGGATTCACATTTGTATCAATATTTGCATATAGGCTTTCCATAAATGTTTTAGTGATTATTTGAATTTTATTATAATATTCACATATTAGAATTGATTTAGAATATTGGATTATTATGAAATTGCATGATCAAGGGGTAATGAGATGGAATTATGTTAATATATGCCTTTTGATGAGTTTAAGTTAATTGAAATATTTTGAAATATTTTTCATATGCTTTTGAATGTGTTTAAGTCAAGGTTGCATTTGAATTTTGGTTTTAAAGTGTTTATGAAAGTTTTAGAAACTTCGAAAATGTTTATTATAAATAACCAAGGCTAATTTTGTATTAGAAGTCAACTAAATGTTTTTGAAATTTAAAAGCCTTAGAATTAGTTTTGAAATATTATTAAAGTTGTATTTGATGTTAGAAAATTGTTTGGAATGTTTTGAAATTGATTTAAGGCATTTTTTATAGCTTTTCAAGAGTTAAATGGCAGGTATCAACAGCATAAGGCGATCGCCATTGTAGTCTTGCAGAACTGTAGTTGTAGTCCGTATAAAGAGATCAATGGCGGTTATGCTTGAAGAATAATGACATCATTTATCTCTCTAAAATCCACCATTTAAGGCTGAACATAATAACGACTAGTTTTGATTTTAGGATTTTAAGACGTTTTAAATCCTAAAGGGCTTTTTTTTTTCTCTTAATAGCTCCACTCCCTTCTTAACCCTATAAATAACATTCTAAATCATTTTTATCAAATTGTTATGCTCCCAAAACAATTTTACAAGTTCAAAATCTCAAAAACACCAAAGCTACCAAAATTTGTGTGAATCATTATTTATCTTGATTCTTCTTGAATCTATTGATTTAACTTCATTTATGAAGCTATAATATTATTGTTTTCAGTTTATTTAAACATTCAAGAGTTTAATTGATCATATATTTACATTTTTAGGACTCCATTTTATTAGTTAAATGCTTATATATTCAGTTATATCAAATCCGTCCATATTTAGATGTGTCATCATTTGTACTCATCTTTGGTTGTTCTCAATTTGTTTAGACATTGATAAGTTTTATTGAGCTTACATTTACATTTTTTACAATATTTCGTTAGTTTCAAACTCTCAAAGTCATACACATTCAATCTATCCAGCTTTATACAATTCACAAATTTTCTTGTTATAATTCTGATTTTTAAGATTCAAGATTGGTTCAACTTATTTTTAACTAATAGATTAAGGTTTCAGTAGGTTTATCGTGTTAATTTTACATCATGTGAAAGATTAAAAATGTTTATTACATAAGATAAAACATAAAGACTAAGTATTTTGATAGGTTGTATATTATTATGTTTACTTTGATTTTTTAATGCTTTAAACTTGTTTTTGTTGCTTTAATCTGATTATTTATTATCTATTAAGGTGTTAGGAGATTTGTTATATTGTTTATTTGACTCTTGAAATTGCATAAATGTTTTTATTATTATGCTCTCAATGATACAACATTAAAAGTACACTAGGTTACTTCGTAGTCATAAGCTCTCCCATAAGCAATCTATTGGCTTTTAATTCTACAGAGATAAAGAACTTACAGAGGATAAGGAGCTTGAAGAAGCTCGAAGAAGGAAGACTGGGAGATAATGAGAGTGATTAGGGTTTAAGAATGTGTTCCCATACTTCTTTTAGATTCCATATAAATAGATGGACTTACAGAGTTGGAGCATAATTTATTTGCAATGGAAGTTATTTGAAAATGTTATTTATCTTTTTTTATAATATATCTGTAGACCAAAATATTTATATTATCCTTTTTCAATATATATATATAATATTTATATCATAACTTGTTTATATCATTTTTATCGTGTACAGTATATCCTTACTCAAGTCTAATAAAGTAATACGCCCTTATTAATGTTTAATAAAGTAATCTTGAAATATGTATAATAGTATATATGCTAATATAATTAAATTGTGGGATAAACATAAATTCAACTAATTTAAAATAAAATTATTAATATATAAAACATAGTATCTACAAATTTATGAATATATATTTTTAAAATATATAACTTATTTTCCATCTTAAACAATTCAAAATTTTACTACATGACTCGTTTAATGTAAAATAAAGAAGATATTATATTATTTTTATTTTCAAATCATATTATCAAAATCTTTTTAAATTATCTAGTTAAATATGAAGAAATTATGTAAGTTGAGCCATTTCTTAAGTTTGTATGCTTGCCAATCTCAACTTCGGTGGGGATAAATACTAAAGTCATATTATAAATATTAGAATAAAAAGTTAAACTAAACTAAATTTTTTTAGCAAGATTTAAATTAGATTTTAATATTTTACAACATTTAAAACGAAATCTAATATTTCAAAAATATTAAAAGTAATACTATATTTTAAAAATGCTAGTTTTTAGAACATGTTTAAAAAATATTTAAAAATATATGAGATTAGAATTATTTTAAAATGTTTTAAAATATTAGTATTTTAACTTTTTTATTTATATTTAAAGTTTTTAAAAATATTAAAAATATCAAATTCAATGTAATCTTTATTACAAACATTATTATTTTTAGCTATTTGCGACCAAATATTTGAAAACTAAATTGTATAATAGACACAAATTCAAAGAAATTAAGAAGAAAGTAAAAATGGATAAAAAGACATTACATGGAAGACGCGATCTACTAAAATCCCAAGTGGCAAGAAATATAAATGTCCTAAGAACTAAGGACTTGTTTGGTTCAACTTTTTGTTTTATTTTCTATTTTTATTTTGTGTGTTTTAATTATTTTTATGTATTTTTTAGGTTTTTGTACTTTTTTTTGTTTTTATGCTATTTTTAAATATTTGTATTTATAAAAATAAAAATACAAAACAAAAATAAAAAACCATAATAAACAGGGGCTAAGAATTGTGAAAACAAAGAAATAAAACATCAAAGACAATTTCATTTTTAAGTGTCCAGGAAGATTCCAAATGTCTTTCAATAGTTTCCACCCCTCTCTCTTTTCTCTTAAATTCCTCTTTTATATTCTTCTGAAGCTATTAGTAAATTTATCATTAAAGTTAAACTTTCAATAATTACTTACGTATAAAGCTTAAAGTTAAGATAAATAAAACTGATTCAAATTAAAAATGATAAAGAAGATCTAATTATATATCTAATCAAATGAGCTGAAGTTTAGTGAAGAAGATATATTCCATTCAATGTTAATCAAATATTTATTAAACCTATGATGAAAAGATCCAACAAATTGCCTATAAATAGTGTTAAATATTATGCATTCACTTGAGTAACATTAGCGAATATACAATTCCTTTGGCCTATTAAGAGATTTAATGATCAAGAAATGTGCAAAAAGATCTTGTACACTAGTTTTAGTTGCTTATTAAAAAATTAACAAACTTATTGAAGTGATTCAGGAGCTTGTTCATACAGTCTAACAATTTGTTCATAACAAATAATAAAACAAGTAATTTTTTGCATTGTCTTTGTTGTTTTAGTTCATTCAAGTTCATGTATGATTATGGAATATTCTTAAGGTCATCAATCACGTGGTATCAGAATAATTTCATGATTGTATGAATTTAGACTATGATTTCATAATTTCTTTATAAGGAAATCAATAAAATAAATTATTTTACTTGAATAAATTGAATTTTTTTATTTGGATTAGATTGTGCATTAATTTTTGTAGGAAATTATAAGAAAAGTAACTTTTTTGGTGAATTTTTTAGTAAAATTACTGGAATCTAACAAAAAGAACATTGGAAATTGCTTATGAGGTGAAGGGAGAGGAAAACTTGCTAGCATAAGGACATGGTTTATGCAATATGCGTTTGGCGAGTGCAATGTGCACATCGTAAGGCAGTGCACATGTCAGTGCATATGTCATATAGGGTCTTACACATTTGAGCACATCTAGCATATGTGCATCCTTTAGCTAGCCTGTTGAACATTGCATGTGTTGTGCATGCACCATACAAGTGATGTGTGACCCTCTCTACATCACACTAACGTTAGTGGCACTACATATTAAAAAATTCAATTTTTTTTATATTTTACAAAATGTTGGTCCTAAATGACACATAAGAGGAGGGTGAACTAGGTTCTTAAACTTTTTAAGTAAATACAAAAAAATAAAACTAACAATAATTTTTGGAAGCTAAGTAAACAACTATGAAACAAATAAGATGAAGAGTACTTGTAATTATTGAAAATAAAATAAGAAATACAATCT
>JAOXYD010047977.1:0-13443 GCA_028565735.1 Pinacopodium congolense | reverse complement strand
GAACAAGATTGTAAAGGTTACTCTTTACCTTGAAAAAGATTGTACTTGTTTTGAGTGATTGGTATAGAATCATCCAATAAGTAGTTGGAAGGGAGATGTAGCCTATCTTTGGGGTAGATGGACTTCCTTAAAAAATTGCTTTGTGTTCTTCTCTATACTCTCTTATTACATTTATTTTGACATTCCATATTACATTGAATTGTGGTTTAGTGATTGCATTTAGTTTTCCAATTGAATTAGGTTGCTAGTTTTGAGTTTGCCACAAGTTTTTGATACCCAATTCACCCCCCTCTTGGGTGCCATAGGACTTACATCCTTAAATATCCTTACCAATAAGTAAGGAAAATAGAAGTTATTACTGGGACTCTTAGTCTTCACCACATCCTTTATGGATAAAATAACAAAACCAGTTAGATAAAATAACAAGACCAGCTAATAGTAATCCCAAGATGGCACCTAATCCATGTAACATCTTATATAATAGGTATAAATCTACATACCGCATCTCATTCAGTCCACTAGCTTAGGGAATAAGATTATGACTAATAACTGTAATAAAAATCCTCTCCCAAACCTCTAAGGTAGGAGTAATGTATCATATAGTATTCTTAGTCAGGGTTAGGGCATCTCTAGTTGTAGCAATTGAAAAAGATGGGTCTGAAGAGATTGTGTCTCCAAGAAAAGTGTCCCTAACCTTAACAAATATGTCCCCCTCATCTGGTGCTCTTAATAAAGCAACTATAGAAGCACGAATAATATGGATAGGAATACCTCTAACCATCGAATGTATCTCGATCGTATCAACCTCTTCCTTATCTTCTATGTTTACAAAGAAATTGCGAACCAAATCTGGGTAGAACGGATCTGAAAACGTGACAATAGACTCCCATCATAATGTTTGGAAGGCACTATAGATGACGAAATGAGTTTCCAAATCCGGATGGATTGGAGGCTCAATGATGAAATTGTTCCTCCGATGTGCTTCGAACTAGTCAAAATTCTCTTGACTTGTAAATTTGATCGGATCGAAAGCCAATCTTTTCCTCCTAGGCACCATTTGACTTAAAAACTATTCAATAAACAAACATAGACAAGTCAAAAAATGGTAAGAAAAATCAAAAAATTTTCTGACGAGAGTCGTCGGAATATTCCCTTTGACTGGAATATTCTTAATTTTTTTACGACGATAAAATTTCATGAAATATGTATCAAATAAATCTAATGAAATTTGAAATACAATGGTACCAAAACTAATTCAAATGGATGCCTATATTGAGAGAAAATTGAAGAAGAATACCTTGAATAGAGAAAAAGATCCAGATATTTGTAGAGGCAATTCTAAAAAAATTGTTAATTTTCAGAACAAATTAATGGCAAATTCTTGTAGAAGTAGAAAATGCGCCAATTAGACACTAAGAATGTTTAATTTAGTTAAGAAATGAGGAAGATATGGAGAGTTGAAGTTATAGAGGCGAAAAGAGGGTTTTTGAAAGGGTTTAGGAGGAAGAAGACAATAAATAGTAAAACTACGTCATTTTATCACCAGATCCAACCTTCAACGACATCCTATTCATCCTACAATGACACTATTATAGGATGAATAGCTTGTCGTTAATGCTTCAGAAATAAAGGCATTAACGATAGCTTACTCATCCCTTAACGGTGGGCTTACAGACCACCATTATAGGTCTGTTTACACCTTCTAAAGCTCGATTCTAATCCAATTTCACTTCAAAATCCTATCAAACTCAAGTCTTAACAACACATATTAGATTATTTATCAATTTTCTTTAGAATTCAAACCTAAAAATACTCTTAAAACCAAATCAAACACACTAAACTAAGGATAAACTAAGGAAAACACACTAAACTCAATTCAAACACACTTAAAAGTCTTCAACACATTTATTTGAATTAAAACACATTAAATTCAAATAAAAAATTGAAATTAAGGTTGGGTTAGTGCTTCTTTAAAGTCTTTTACTTGGACCTTAAGGTTAGAGAATTTTACGTCTCTTCCTTTGTCCAGAATCCATCAAATTCAATTAATTCTTCTTACAAAACAAATGGGCCAAATTTGGAATGGTTTTTAAAGGATTTGAAAGAATTGTATCATTTAACCATTGATCCTTAATGAAACACCAATCATGAATTTGAAAAGATCATGGTAAAAAGTCTTAAATTACCATAATTAGCCCTGAATTGAAAGTATGAACACTAATGAAATCAATAAACTTAAATGCTTTCTCACCTTCATTGACAAATGCATCATGATTATCACAATTAAGAACCTTCAAAACATTGTCTTCAATTTAAGATTCATCCTAAACACCAATGAAATCAACATAAGCATTATCATCTAATGGTAAGGCACAAACACTTTCTTCAAATTTTGTAACTTCATTCTTTACCATATAATTTCCAAAAGGAATAGGAAAATCATCATCACTATCCATAGCACAAACTTCTAATTTTGTTTGCTCTCTTTCAACAGATGGAGTCGGATTAATAGATGTGATCGTTTTCATCAATAGTTCTCTCAAATTTGGATAAGAACTTTCCAACTTTTGAACTATTGATTGATTTTTAGCTAGATGCTCATCTAATTGAGATATAGTAAATAAGGGTACTCGCAATTTTTGAAACAATTGAAAAGATCGCCTAAATGGAGCATCCAATCCTTGTGGATATAGAATCCTAGGTGGGTAAGGTTGGACATTTAAATCAACAAATAATATAGGTGATCAATTTCGATTTCCAACTTCTTTCACTTCATTACTTCTTTCTATCACTTCTTTTTCATTCACTTCCTCCTTTCCATGATCCTTTGGTATAGTGATGACCATAATATGCTCTTGAGAAGTAGGTTCAGACAAGGAAGGTGAGGGTTGTGGTAATTGCTCATCTACTATTCGAAAAATCTAACCTACTTGAGTCTTTAAATTCTTAATTGAATCTTTATAGTATTGCATCCTAGACTCATTGTTTTAAATATACTTCATCACTGTATCTTCAATATTAGACTTTTCTTGACCAATTAGATTAGAAGAAAATTCAAATTGAGGATTGACATGGAAATTTTGGTAGTCATAAAAGGGGTAGGTTTCCTTAGAAGGTTTATAAGAGTCCACTCTTTGCCTAGTATAAGAATAATGGTCTTGATTACGATCAAAGGTACAAGAGGGTCTTATTTGAAAATCTGTAGAAGCATGAAAGGAACTACCATAAGAATCACAAGCCATAGGACATTGAAACACATCACTACTAAGTTAAACTTGCAAAATTTCCAATTGCTTGTTATAGTCTACAAGCTTAAAAGAGGTTTCATTAATGGCATGAGCTTTAAATGGTTTTCAATAAAAAGGCTCAAAATTGTGTTGAAAGCTATTGGATGCCATGTCCTCAATCAATTTGTATACTTCACTTGGGGTTTTACTCATTAAAGTTCCTTCAGAAAGTAGCATCTATAAGACTACGAGTGGATGGTATGAGTCCTAAGTAGAAAATATGCACTTGCTCACAAATACTGAAGTTATGCATCGGACATTCAGTAAGTAACTCTCTAAATCGATCCTAAGACTCATGTAAACTCTTGCCCTCATATTGCTCAAAAGAAGAAATCAAAATTTTCAATTTAGCTATCTTTAATGGGTAAAAGAATTTAGCTAAAAAGCAATTGGCAAGATCATCCCAAGTTGTGATGGAATTAGGTGGAAAAGTGTTAAATAATGTGTGAGCTCTATCTTTAAGAAAAAGGGAAATAACTTTAGTTTAAGCGTATCATTTGAAATTTCAGAATTTTGATAGAGATCACATATGTCCAAGAAATTTCTTAAATCATCATTTGGATTTCCAAAGATGAATCACTAAATTGAGAAGACATAATCATAGAAATGAAAATATGTGAAATTTTGAAATCATCTAAGTATATCCTAAGTCTAACAATGCTAGACTGAGGACCACTCCTAGTTTGTATAACCAATTCCAACATTGTTGGTTCTTTATGAGGTTGAAAAACTAAGTTCTCATGATGTTCCATTCTTGCATTGAATTGATTCTTACTAAACATGCAATCGAGATCAGCACAAGCTAAGAATCAAATTTAGTGAAGACCTAATCAGGGAAATGAAAATATGTGGAATTTTGAAATCACTCGAGTCTATCATAAGTCTAACAATGCTAGACTTAGGACCACTCCTAGTTTGCATAACCAATTCCAACATTGTTGGTTCTTTATGAGGTTGAAAAACTAAGTTCTCATGATGTTCCATTCCTACATTGAATTCATTCTTACTAAACATGCAATCGAGATCAGCACAAGCTAAGAATCAAACTCAAAGAAATAAAAAGCAAACTAAAACACAAAAGAAAATAAAAACAAGCAAACAAACTTAAAATACTATATATAAAATGTATATCCTAGAGTAATTGACACCAATTTTTCAAATATTAACAAGAACTCATCAATTATCCCCGGCAACGGTGCTAAAAACTTGCTGTTTGTTGGTTGAATTAATTAAAAATGGAATTCCTTTAAAGCAAATTTACTTTGAAAACTAAAATGAATTTAAGAGAAAACCAACATGAAGAAAGGTAAGTGCACTGATTGAACAAATAATAAAGTGGAGTAATTTTAGGACTCCAAGTATCGATCCCACGGGGAAAAAAACGATGTTCTTTAGTTAAATACCAGATTAATTAGATTACAATTATCCAGGAAATTCTAAATTAATTGATTAAAAAGATGAAAAATATAAAATTACTAAAATATCCTAATTTTCCCAATTTTGCTTCAAACCTTTGCAATTTTGAATTATAAAATGACTTATAAATTACTGAAAATTATAAACTTGTGGAATCTAGTTCAGGATTAAGTAATTAATGAATTAATTGAGCTTAAAACAATTTAAAAGGCTGGATTAGAGTTCCTTCACGAATTCAAGATAAAACTATGGTTAAGACTTATGCCTTTTCTCCATTAAACTTAGTTTAAAGTTTGGTTATGCTTTAATCTAGCCAATGGGCTTTAATTTCAAGAAGGTTGATTTCTAGATTTATGGTCTTAGATCTCTAACTCTCATAAATAATCAAAGTTGGGTCATTCATTGATTGATTTATGTTGTTTATTGATTTTTTCCAATAACCTAGGTAGATTTCTCGGATCCTAGATTATCTTTCACTATAATAATAGTTGATTAGTCTAAAATCAAAACTTTAAGATCTTTAATAAACAAAATCAAATCTTATTACATGCCTTTAAACTCTCCAAAAATATTAAAACACAAATTTGAAGCTGGAAAATGGATTTAAGCACACATAATCATCCAAGCATAGAAAACATGCATCTTAAGCCACATGCTTTGATAGATCTACAAATATATGCTAACATAGGTAGTTTAAAAGTTAAAAAACATGTTTAGAAAGCTTTTAGACAAGTCTTTAACTTCTTAACATGCTCTGGACATTAACACAGCTTTGAAATCCGCAAGATATTACAAGAAAATCAAAGAACATTCAAGAATATGAACATAAGAACATGAATTTTGATTAATCTCGAAAATAGGAGAACATAAGTCATAATCTGAGTTAGGAAACTCCCTATGATAGTTTGGAAACTCAAAAACATGTCTTAGCTTTAATATCCAACAACAGTAACTTAAAATATACAATATAACTCAAAACACAAGTGTTTGAAGCCTAAAACATCTAAGAAAATTGAAGAGAGAAGCAAGAGCTTCTCTATTTAAGGTTAGATCTGAATTCTCTTCTCTTGTTACTTGTCAATGTTGTTTTTTCCTTGTGTTATGTAAACTCTTCAGCCTTCCACTTATGCTAGCCGACAAAAGGGATAAGATAGGAGTATGTTACAGCCGCAATTGTGGAAGTATAGAGTTGGAATTGTTGACTATTCCTATAATGGCAGGCTGCACCGATGTATAACAGTGGACTAGAGGGTGCCATTGAGGGTTGAATTCTGTCTCTTAAACGACACCTTGATCATCCTTCAACGTGACCCTACCAAGGTACTGTTGATGGACTGAATTAAGGTGAATTCTTCTCCTTTTTTTCTCCAATCTCCATCTCTAAGCTCCATCCTGCAAATTAAACATATCAAAACATAATTTTAACATTTAAACACTGAATTAAGGTTAAATTAATATCAAATAACTTCCAAAAATATTATAAATTTAACCCCTAACAATGGTGATTTTGGTAATTGTGAAGTAGTATTTTAGTAACTGTAGAGCATATTGTAGCAACATTCTAACCTATTTTTCACATATTTTTTAGTATAATGTCCCCATGATCTTTCTTGGCCTTCACTTCTAGGAAGTTCCCAACCTTTGACGAGTAAAAGATTCACCACTGGAGAGCATGTGATTGCAATATAGTCAAGTTTAGATGTAACAATATAGATAGCAACTTAAATAATACTAAGACCAATAAAGCAGGCGCAACTATCATTCTTATAGTATAGCTTAGGTTAATTTGAATATCATCCCATAAGGATCACGACTATTATTATTGTCCATCTCTCTGTTTTCTAATCTACAAACTTTGATGATTAATTTATTAAAATTTTAATTAAATTAAAAATTAAAAATGAAATAAAATTCATAATCTTAAAACAGTTCACTAGATAAGAATGCAATTTATGAAAGTAGGACTTAAAAGTAAACTTCCCCTAAGACATTAACAAGTTCAATGTTTAATCTTGATTTAATGCTTTAAGAGAATTATAATATCTTTCAAGCAGTATAATTCTTATCCTCTTAGTTAATTAATTATTAAATATATTCTTAATTAAAACCCTAATTAGATGCATTACTACAATTTATGGATTGTATTGATTTGGTTATGTTTAATTCTAATCTAAGAAACTAATATAAGCCTATCTCTAGCACATTATGTAACCCTCTCTATTCATTGATTAATATACTAGCATAAGTGATTTCTCAATCTAAATATATGAAATAAAATAAAGGAATTGAAATTACATGTAAAACATTAAATCTAATACGATTGTATCTATGAATAAACTAAAATAAATCTTGGTATTTTACATTAAATTAAAGAGCAAACATTGAACTATCAATCTTGAGGTTCATCCTGTCTAAATCCTAAGGAAATTTAGTTCATAGCTATACAAATAAACTAAATAATAATTAAAGAAAAAATAAGTGGTGAAAACTCATTCTCATGATGTCTTCTAATTAAATCTTTAATGATATGTTGTTAAAAATCCTGTTTTTATATCAATCTTCAATATCCACATGAATTCCCCTCCTTTTTTTTCAAAATATAAAAGAATGAAATTAATAAAGGCTTAAAATCTAGCAACCTAGCAAAAGTAATAAGGAGCATCCAAAAGTTATAACATAACCAACAAAGGAAAGAAAGCAATTATAAGTGTCAAATATAAAGCACCTAGCTTACCTTAAAAGCTTATAAACTTATCTTAGAGTTAACTGTTGAATTATTGGTGGTGATTGTCGTATTTTGAAGGTCAAAAGTCCTTAAAAAGCCTAAAAATGTTACATAAATAGGAGTTGGAACTACCTCTCCCACAACTAGAGTCACGACTGTGAAAGAGGTCGTGAAAAAGGCTATAGGCAAAGTCATGGTTGTGACTATGCCTATGGAACTTGCTATACTCTTGCAAACTTTATTTTTTTTCCCTTGAAAAGTCCTACTAAAATTCCATCTTTATTCCACTATTAGATCCCATAAATTGTCTAACTCTTTCTAAGATTATAAATATTAGCCAAGAACTATAAAAATAATCATTTTTACATAATTCTTTATGATTAACATCAAATCTAAATATTAATACAATTAAGCATAAAAATCATATGGAGTAGCCTCAAACCTAGGATCTTAACCATTAAATTCATGCTAAAAAGTGTATAAATTTAGTACTATCAAATACCCCCACATTTAAGTTGTTGTTTGTCCCGTCTAAAGATACTTGGGTACAAAAAAGTGCAAACCAATGCACTTAAACATAGATTATATCTTTTAACTCAATTATGACTAACATGACTCGATTCACTCACAATTAGGTAGTTAGTCATAATAACCCTTTATACACAACATTAGGCATCCAAGTAATTTTATACAAATTATGAAAAAAAATTCAATTAAAGGTGTTTTTAGAGCATTTAAAGCGAAAAATTTTTGCTCATTTATTTTTTTACTTTTTAAATTTAATAAACAAAAAATTATTTATCTGAACATTCTATTCCAAAATTGCACACAAATCCATACAAAATATCCTTAAGGACATAAAATTGCATATAAGAGTTACTAAACACATGTAATAGATTAAAAAAATTTAAAAGTTAGAGTCACTCAAAAGTTATTCAATACTAATTATTCCAAATACATCAATTACATTGAAATATACTAATTAACAATCAAATAACCCCATAAAATCATTATATGTAAAATATCTAAAATATTCACTCTTAAAAATTTTTAATTTGAAAATCAAAATTATATTGATTCCAAAAAGAAAAGGAGAAATTTTGATAAGTGAGGAACAAAAATTGCAATGTTACAACAACCAATTAAAGGCTAAAAAATAACAAATTAAAGGCTTTGACTATAAAATAGCCATTACTAAAAGTCAAGCTATATGTTCCCTGTCCGCCAAGGGTAGCCTGTAACAGCTACTATGAATTCTCATATGACTGATTCCTTAGTTGTCAGCATCTCAATAAATAGTCTCCAATTGACAAGCCTTCTAAATTTGAACTTTAATTCCTTTTTGTTTTCTTTTCATTCATTTAGCTCAAAAATCCCCATAAACCTTAAACGTAACAAAAAAATCATAAATAACTTGAAAAAAAATTCTTTTAGTGGGTAAAATACTAAATATCATATATTAAAAATCATTTAAATTTCTTATTAACACATAGGTTGTGAAACAAATTATGGAAACAAAAATTTTAAGCTAACCACCACAAGTAGGGTCATGATTGTAACCTTAATGATACGGGTCAAATTGATAGCATATTGATTGATAATTTGTTGAATTATGACCCATAATTTAGTGCTTAATTATTCAATTTATGTATTATTGTGTTTAATTTGCAGGATGGAGCTTGAAGATGGAGATTGGAACAAAAATTGGAAGAAAAAGCCTTATTCTAGACCATCAACGACACCCTCCCAGGGTCACGTTGATAGATGAGTAGGGAGTCGTTGATAAGTTCAGCATTTGTCTATCAATGGTGGTCTACATACCACCGTTGTAAGTTGGCTCACCACATTGTTGATAGAGTTAGTCATCAATATCAGCCTTAAATATCCAAAATTACGGCTTGGGCATGCTCTCTATCAATGCCTTTGTCTTTTAGCATACGTGGGAGGCTGTTGAAGCTGTAAAAAAAAACAAACAACTCAAATTTACGTAGGAATTAAGCAGAATTTAGATATGGAAAAAGAGAGAGACACTCTTCCTTCGCTCTACTTTGTTCTTAGTAGTATATAGGCTTCAAACACTTTGTATTCGTATTATATGTTGTTTTTTGTGTTTCTGGACATTGGAACTTGTTTTTAAGACTCATATTTGAGTTTAGGAATAATCCAAGGGGATTTTTTAACTCAGATTATTACCTATTTTGCTCCATTTTTTGGATTAATCAATGCTTATGTTCTTATGCTTATATCTATGAATGTCCTCTGATTTTTTTACAAGATATCGCTGAAATAAAGCTTTGTTGGAGTCCAAAATCAAGTTGGAAATTTAAGATACATCCAGAAGTGTTTCTTTGATATTTTTGTAACCTTTAAACTTTATTTTATAGCTCATATTATCAGATCTATTAAGGCATGTTTCTTACGAAGTATATCTTGTATGTTTTGATCAAAATTTGTAGCTAAATCATTTTTATTGCTAAGCATTGGTTTTTGTATGATTTAAGAGAGTTTAAAGGCATGTTATAGGGTCTAGTTTTTGTTTATTAAAGGTTTAAAAGATTAATTTTTTGCTGGTCACCTAGGATTAGAGTTTAAGATAAGTTAAGCTTGAGAAATCATTTTAATTTGTTAGAAAAATTAATAAGCAACATAAATTAATCTTTAGATAACCAAACATGGATTTTTTTTAAGAGTTAGAGATTAGAGATTAAAATTTTAGAACCCACCTTCTTCAAATTGCAACCCTCTTACTTGATTTGAAGCATAACCAAACTTTAAACAAGGTTTAATGGAGAAAAAGAAAGTCTTAACCATAGCTTTGTTTTAATTCTGTAAAGGAACCCTAACTAGCCCTTAAATGTGTTTAAAGCTCAATTAAATCATCAATCGTCTAATCCTTAGCTATTTTACACATTTAATAATTTTTAAAATTTTTTGAAAGAAATTAAAAATCATTTTCGAAGTGTTTAAGCTAAGCTAGACTAGTTTAGCAATTTTAAGGTTTTACTTAAATTGATTGGATTTTCCTAAATAATTGTAATCTAATTAACATAGTAACTAAGCCTTTTTCCCTATGGGTTCGACATCTAGAGTTTTAAATTTACTCCACTTTATTACTTTTACGATAGGTAGACTTACCTAAATTTCATTGGTTTTCAAAGTAAAATCATTTAAAAATTGTTAAAAGTTTGTAAGTTACCTAACCAACGCAACAATTTTTTGGTGCTGTTGTTGAAGATCGCGATCTTAATATTAGGAAAATTAGTGTCAATTACCTTATGATTTGTAAAAATTATTTTTATAATTTTTTTGCATTTTTTTGCGTTTATTTGCTGTTTATTTTAGTTGGTGTGCTTTTATTATTTTTGCTTCTTTTTTTTGGCTTACTTGTTAATTTGATTTAATTTTTTTTATTTAAATTTGTATGTATACTCAGGGATGCAATCTCGAACTAGTAGAATTCGATCCAAAACTCGAACACATGTTAGAGAAGAACAAGAAAGAAGCTTGCGTAACTGCGTCCGATCCTTTAGAAGTACGAACATACAGTGACATTGAATCAGAACTTGTAAAGATGAACCCTGAGGAACATATAGTTGTAGGAACTCAAGTACAAAATAGAGAATCAACCATGATGGACTGAGCTTTAGGGAATAGAGATAGACCTGTGGCTAGTATTGTTCGACCCAGAGGTAATGCTTATCATCTCAATGGTTATGTCCTTACAATTTGGTGGTTCAGCTTTAGAATATGCCAATGAACATTTGCAAAATTTTCTTGATATTTGTAATCTTTTTAAAAGCAATGGAGTCTTTGATAATGCAATTAGACTTAGGCTTTTCCCTTTGTTTATTAGAGACATGGTGAAAGCTTCGTTGTTAACACTTAAATCTGGTTCTATTATTACGTGGGATAAATTAATGAAGTTGTTCCTTACTAAATTTTTTCCACTTGCCAAGATAGTAAAAATGAAGACTGAGATTAGTTTGTTCATGCAGTATGAAAATGAAAGTCTATATGAGGCATGGGAATGATTTAGAGAGTTGCTTACAAAGTGTCCAAGTCATGGATTTAACACATGGTAGCAAGTCGATATCTTTTACATTGGATTGACACCTTCAACTCATAGCACCATTAATGCTGCGGTAGGAGGCAATCTAATGTGTAAGATTATGACCGAAGTCTACAATTTGATTGAGGATATGGTTATAAACAGTTTTTAGTATAATTCTGAGGGCCATCCAAAGAAGCCACATGGTATTCATGAAATTAATAATATGGTAGCTCTTGCAGATCAAATGGAAGTACTGAATAAGAAGCTGGATAGTCTAATAAGTGGAGCTGGTAGTAGTTCTCATAAAGCTGAATATGATAGCTATGGTAGTACCTCCCATACATCATTAGAGTGTTATGAAGGAATTTCTTTTTCTTGAGAACAAAACAAGCTCAATTTGTTATCAATTTCAATAGACAAAGAAGCAACCCTTTTTCAAACACTTATAATTTTGGTTGGAGGAATCATCCTAACTTTTTATGGAGCAATAGTCAAAAATACCTGTAACCACCTTAAAAAATTCAAGCTAATCCTCAAAGAGCACCTCCAACTAACTTTAGAGCCAACCATCATTAAAGAGAATTGTCTAGTTTTTAAGAGATAATTCTTAAGTATATCTGATCTAATGGGTCTATAATGCAAAACCATAAAGCATCAATTAAGAATTTGGAGACTCAAGTTGGACAGATTTCTCAACTCTTACAAGAGAGGCTACTCAATAAGCTTCCTAGCACAACTAAAGCCAATCTTAGAGAGCACGTCAAGGCGATTACTTTAAGGAGTGGAAAAGAGGTTGAGAATGAACGGAAGAAGGTAGAAGAGAAAGTTAAGCAAGTGATGGTGGAAAGTAAAGAAAGAGAGAACAAAAGAGGTCATGACAGAAGAGAGAGACCTAAAGAAGAAGAAAAGAATCAAGAGATTCCATACCCTAAAAGGTTGAAGAATACGCACTTGGATAAGCAATTTGAAAAATTCTTAGAGATGTTTAAGAAGCTTCATATCAATATCCCATTTGTTGAGGCAATTTCTCAAATGCCTTCATATGCTAAGTTTTTTAAGGAAATCTTGTCCAAGAAGAGAAAATTGGAAGAATATGAGATATTTAAGCCCAATGAAGAGTGTTCTGTTATTCTTTTAAAGAAGTTACCTCCAAAGCTTAAGGACCCTGGTAGAGTTGAATCCTTTCCCTCAAATTTAAAGTATGCATTTTTGTGACCTCTATCTCAATTGCCTGTTATCATTTCATTATCATTAAATGATACGATGAAAGAAAGATTGTTGAGAGTTCTTAGAGAACATCAAAATGCTATAGGGTGGACCTTAGCAGATATTAAAGGATTAAGTCCTTTTATTTGTACGCATCGAATATTCATTGAAGAAGAAAGTAAACTTTTGATCCAACCTTAACGTGGGCTTAAAACAAATATGAAGGAAGTGGTTAAAAATGAAGTAGTCAAGCTCCTTGATGATGGTATTATTTATCCCATTTCTGACTCTACATGGGTTAGTCCAGTTCAAGTAGTAACAAAAAAAGGAGGGATCACAGTGATGAAGAATGACCAAGATGAATTGATTGCCATAAAGAAAGTTACTTGTTGGCGTATTTGTATTGATTATAACAAATTGAATGATGTCACAAGAAAGGATCACTTTCCTTTACCCTTCATCAATCAAATTATTAAAAAGTTAGCTCGGCATCATTTTCATTATGCTTGAGATGGATACAGTCGATATTTGAAAATTCCTGTTGCCTTTAAAGCCCAGGAAAAGACAACATTTACATGTTCCTATGGCACTTTTGCATATCAATGCTTGCCTTTTAGCTTGTGTAATGCCCATACTACTTTTTAGCGTTGTAATAGCAGTTTTTGTCGATATTATTGAAACATGCATTAAAGTATTAATGGATGACTTTTCTGTATTTAGAACATCTTTTGATGCATGTTTGGAGAATCTGGGGACTT
>JAOXYD010047966.1:0-13443 GCA_028565735.1 Pinacopodium congolense | reverse complement strand
GGGGGGGGTTAAATAATTATTCTAAAAACTATTCCTAATCTGAATATTTAAGCTACTAAATAACAACTCCAACTAGCTAAGATTCCTAAACTGAAATTCAGCTAAAAATGATATGAGAAAATAACCACAATATAAATATAAAGATGAATATTTTTCATAATTAAGATGATCAAATTAAAAAATAAATTATATATATAAGTTTAAACTAATATTACAGGTAGTAATGTTATAAGAGTAAGTCAGTAAAGGAATTAACAATAACTTAAGAGATTAAGGAAGAAAAAAGACAGCAAAATTTTTAGTGGTTCAGTAATACTAATTTTGCCTAATCAACTCCCAACACTCTTGATGTTGGTTTTGCACTATCACAATAAAGCAACATAGAATCTTTTTCAATAGGCGAAGAGTAATCCTTGCAGCAATCTTTTTTCAAAAAGGAGGTGTAACCTAAACAACAACAGTCTTCTTTCACTAAGGATATAAAGAGCAACCTTATAATCTTACTTGAAGGCTGAAGAGTAACTCACACACAATCTATGTTTCAAGTATCAAGGGGAACCTAATACAAATGAAAATCTTCATTCTAGAAGATGAAGAGTAGCCTTTATTAAATAAAATAATCAATTAATTTAAAAAATCCTTTATAGACGACTGAAATATGCCTATAGATGTTTTTCACTTGAAGCACAGTGAACTAAGGGGTCTTATATGTAAAAAAATGAAATGTATGCTAAGTGACAATATGATGATTTGTAAACCTAGAAATCTAATTTATAAAGATAAAGATGAAGATTTAAAAAATATAGAAATCTCGAAATTTTAACACTTTGATTCTTTTAATGCATTATACTAAGAAACTCAAATAGAAATGTAATTTGACAAATAAAATCATTTAAAAACCTCTTGGAGGCTTAAGAAATAGAAAATATTCAATTAAAATCAGAAAACCTATCTAAGAATTGAGCAAATAAGATTAAAAATGAATTTGTGCAAGTTCATGACAACTTTGTGTATATCACCTTGTAAGTTCAAAAAATCAATAAAGAAATATATTCAAATGATAACCAAAATTTTATGAATTCTCTAATACCTTAAAGAATCAAAGAATAATAAATCGAAAGATTAAAAATAGACCTAAAATTTTAGGATAGAGTTGAAGCGAGAGAAACATAAGACAGGGAAGTTGAATGATAAATGATATCCTATGTTCAATCCTTGCATAAAAATAATAATCAGATTTAAAAACATGAATTAAACCCTTTAGAAAGATTATAGAGACAAAGTGTTAGGTTTTAGAAATAAAAAATCCATAGATAAACCTAGTAAGAGTTGGATTGATAGTGAAGAACATCATAGGTATAAAGCTTTTGATGAAGGTTTTAAGATTCTTTTTTTTTTCTTTCTAAAGCTCACTTTAAACATGTTTCTTGTTACTTTCATAGGGCTACTAAGGGTTAGCAATAAAGTTTGGGGTTTGAAGGAGAAGTCAAATAATTAGATTAGCCGTAATTTTTGGGATTACAATGAAAAAGTAAAGTTTCTATTTTCAATAACAATCAAAGTAGATTGTTGATGTCTAAGAAAAATATTTCAAAACATGATCAACATACTTTCATAAAATCTTAATATTTTCCTAACATAAAACCTAATTTAAAACAAGTTTCAAATCACATTTAAAAATCTATTTAAACCACTTCATTGATTTAAGTGTTAAAAACACATAGTTTAACTTATTAAATCATATGAAATGTATGAATGTAATGTTTTCAACTCATAGAATATATAAGCTCTAAATAATGGTTTAAAAAGGTAAAAATAATAATTTTTAAGATTCCACAAAAGTTGTTCTTCCTTGCCCTTTAAGATTGACTTCCAAGACTAAGCTTTTCTCCTTGAATTTACTCTAAATGCACCGATCTTTCTAACATTTCAAAATGAACTTAAATCATTAGTAAACTTATTGATTTGTTATTATTAAAACTAATATTTAAACCTCCCTTATTTCAACAAATCCCATTTCTAACAATTTTTGTGAGAATCCTATTCAGTTGGTGCTAAAGAAAGGTGGAAAGATAATCGTACTAAATGAGAAAAATAAACTCATTCCTAC
The DNA here is from genome assembly GCA_028565735.1 of Pinacopodium congolense. Classification (NCBI taxonomy): domain Eukaryota; kingdom Viridiplantae; phylum Streptophyta; class Magnoliopsida; order Malpighiales; family Erythroxylaceae; genus Pinacopodium; species Pinacopodium congolense. The sequence goes on along the minus strand of JAOXYD010047966.1, from coordinate 11,333 downwards.
ATACACCTTCGCAAATTGGGGAGTGTTAATTGATTATTTCAAGTTATATGATGCAACAGGAAAGGATCATTTCCATTGCTTTTTATTGATTAGATGATGGAGCATCTTTTAGGATATAAATACTATTGGTTCTTAGGTAGATTATTGGCTTATATTTAGATTCCTATAGCCCCAGATGAACAAGATAAGATAATTTTATAGGCCCACACTGTACATTGGCATATAAGAGGATGTCATGACATATGCTCTCTTTTTTCTCCTCCGCCATTGGATTAGTGATATAAGGGTCATTTTAGGAGAGCTTAGGTTTTTATTGTATAGAATTTTGTTAATATTTTTTAACATTGATATATTTTGGATATTTATTTGGATCTTGATATTTTTAAATTATGGATGTTGATATATGATATATTATTTAATTATACTGACTCCTTTTTTTAAGGTTCATGTTTATGGTGTCTTCATATCCTTTCCTCCCTTTTATATATGTATTGAAGTTCATTATAGTTTTTTCTTGATCGAATGATTATTCCCAAAAGTAGGAGAGTTTGGTTGTGATATTATGTCTTATTTGGGAGATGTTTAACTTTTCATAGATATAATGCATGGATATAGGGGATTCATGACACTAGTCAATTTAAGGGGAGTTTAAAAAATATAAATTTGTATAATTTTTAAATTAATTTTTAAATATGATTAATTTAGGGGGGCTTAGCCAAATTTGATAATTTGATATTTATTGCATGCATGAAATGAATGTTTTGTTTTTGAAGTAAGCTTGGATATGTAATTATGATATTATGTTTGAGATATTACTATTTTATTGCTTTTGGAATTGTATAAATCGGGAGGATTCTTAAATATTTTTTAAGTACTATTAAGTAAATTTGAGTAGTAGTGGAAATTTTGGTAAACCAAGAAGAGATTGTTGAACCAAGTGCAGTTACACCTAATCCTGAAGATGATAAAACATCATCCTACTAATGATTTTGTTGTATTAGGTGTTTTTTTTTTAAAAGTGTGTTCTAGAACTCTTTATAAGATGAGTTTTTAAGTCCTCAAGCTAAATTGGAGTCTATGATGAACAACTGGAAAAGATTTAAGCTTTATTACTAAGATAGTGATTTGAACAAGTTTTTATTATAAATTTTGATGTAGTCTTTCATGGTCTTCTCATTGTATTCAATCGCTCTATTCATGCATAATAACTTTCATGATTAGTTAATGTATACAAGTTATATAATCAAAAGGAATTGTGTAGGGAATGGATTTCACATAATCCTTTTGATACACAAGAAGGATTTTGTATAAGTTTTTTATGTGAATGTATGCTAATAAAGTGTTTCGAAACATTGGAAATTATTTTAATTGATTTCAATGTGTTTGAATGTGCTAAAGTGTGTAAGAAACTAATTTATAGAGGAACTATTTGACAAGTAGTGATTCATCAATAACTAGTTTCTCAACTAGTTTAACAGGTTGACCATCATACCCATTTTTTAAAGACAAGTCAATTAGTGTCATATGTCAACTGATCAATTACTAATTGACCAATGCATGAGATTGGTCGATCAAGAGTGGTGAGAATCACATATAATAGGTAAAAAAACGAATGAAAAAAAGAAAAAAATAGATTTTAATGATAACCAACTATCGTAAATAGGTATTTGGCTAAACTTTAACTATAAATAGGTTTGATGGATAGTGTGTAAGTAATCAAAGTGTGAAGAAACAAACACACACACATATATCTATTTTTGAGGTAATTTGAGTCTTTGTTTATAAAATTTAAATTGGTTTTGGTGTGATTTCATGTGAGTCTTGGTGACTACATTCAAGAGTTAGTGGATTCCCTTTTAAACATTTTGTGTTTGTCGAAGGTGAGTGATTATTTAAGTGTATTTTCGAGGTTATGTTAGTTGTGAAATTGAGAAAGTGTAAAGGTTACCCTAAAGGGATCAATTGTTATACGATTGACCTTTGAGATAGCAAAATTCCTAACAAAGTTTTGAGGAGTGGATGTAGTGAGAACTTAGTCATCAAACCACTATAAATTTTTTTGTGGTAACTCTTGCCTTTATTTTTTTGAATTGAATTTAATTTAATTTTATAATGTTTATCAAATTTTTTTAAGCTTTCACATAAGTTTTAGAGAGATTTGTTAATTATGTATAATTGAATTAGAAAATTTTAGAGAATCGAATTCACCCCTCCCCTTTTAAACGCAATTGAACTAAGGGTAATTCCACCTATATTTTGATAATTACAAAATGATGCTACTAATTTGTTTATTATGTTTAATATGTTGAAAAAATAAGTTTAAATATAAAGTGTGTGTTTGAAGATAAAAGTTATTATGAAGATGCATTTTGGAGTATAAAATATAGCCTATGAAGATCAAAGGGAAAAGATCAAGATAGAGGTCTGGATAAAATTTTAATAGATGTTCTGTTGTAATTTTTGACGTAATCTTATATTATTCTTCCTATGGTGTTAGAGTGCTCACATCATGCATTTTCCATTCATTGTTAGTGATTTTGCATATAGGATGCATAATTAAAAGGAATTTTGTGTGAATCATTTTTAAAGATCCTCATGATACCCTAACATGCTCTTAAGTAATTAGTTTAATGTGTATATGTTAAAATATGTATGAAAAGAACTGGTTGTAAATTGTTAGGATGTGCTTTGAGGTTAGATTGAGTGAATGTGTGATTGTGTTAAAACTTATATTAAAAAGAGGTTAAGTTATGTGAAAGTGTTTGAATGGTTGAATTTTTTAAAGATTGTATGAAAAAAGTGTTTGGAAAGTGCTAGGATTTTTTAAAAAGTATTTAGATGAGACTAAATAATGTGAATGTGTTAAAAGTGGTTAAATGTGAAAGGTTTTATGAAAACATATTTGAAAATGTGTTAAAGAGTATTTGGAAGTGTTAGGATTTTTTTGTGATCATTTAAATATACTTGTGTATGAAAAGTACATCCAAACTTAGTTTATATAGGGACTAGTCAACTAGTAGTGGTTGCCTAGTCATTGGTCGAGTAATGGAGTTTTCTTTATTGACCAATATGCTTGATTTTAGGAGATTGGTTAATCAATAGGCATATATCAACCTACTAGTTATTGGTTGACTGATAAGTGTAGGTTGCTTGATCAATGCTTTGTGTAGACATTCTCCAACAACTATTTCAATGGATAAAAATTAAGTAAATGATTTTTAATAACACTTAATGACTATAAAAATCTAGTTGGCTAAAATTTCCCTATAAATTAATGCATTTAGGTTTATATAAAGCATTTATTGAGCAATGAATGAATTACATAAGAAACATAAGGTGAGTGTATTAGAAAGAATTTTGAACTTTATTTTGAGTAATTTGGTGTTGATTTTGGTATGTTTTATGGCATTCTTCCTTTGGTATATATTTGAGTCTTTAAACAACAGGGTTAGTTTAGAGTGCCTTTTTTTAAGTGTATTTGTTGGTATGTAAGATTGTGAATTTGTAAATGTAAAAGGCTATTCTTGAACCTCTTAAAAAATAAAGTGATTGTAATTGTAACTACTATCTCAGAGCTCTTAGAAAAGGGAAGTACTTGTAAAGATCTTATTAGTAGTGAAATTCCTAACAAGGTAATGGAGAGTGGATATAGGTGTCGATTTATATATCGAACCATTAAAAATTAGTTTGTGCCTTCTTTCCCTATCTCTTTAATATTTTAAATTACTTTATTTTCATCATATTATTGTTAATTATATTATTTAAGATTCCATAATTCAATTGTTTATAATTCCACGTATTTATTTTCAAGTATAATTAACTCAATTACTTTGATTAGTTAGACAGTTCAGTTTTCACAATTATATCAAAAGGGAAGCTTCAATTAGGTTCAAATGACACAAATAAATTTTGAAAATGTAAGAGACACCTAATTCACCCTCCCCCTCTTAGATGCCATATAAGGACCAATAAGTGTCACTTAAGGATTAATATAAAGTGTTTAGATGGGCTCCTTTACAAACCAAATGATGAATGTAAAACAAAACTTCACAAACACACCCAAAAACTAATCAAAAGCTGACTTAAATGATTTTTGATGAATTTCTACTTAAACCTAAGCATAACAACTTCTTGAAGTTTTGAAAATTTTTTAGAAATGCTTCAATTTTCATGAACCAAGAAATATTTTGAGTTTCAATTAAAATGAAATGGATTGGTCTCTAAAGTCAATTTAGAATGAATTATAACTTCTTTGAATTTCAAAGTTAAACGAATAGTTTGAAATATTTGGAAAAGGTTTGGGAAATTTTAAAGGAGTTTGGAAATTTTTTAGAATTAAAATTTCTCATAATCAAGACATATTTTGTGTATGAATTTAATTGACATGTCTTAGTACTTAGAATCATTTAGGAAAATGATTTGAAACTTGTGTGAAATAGTTTTATTGTGAAAAAATGGTTTTTAGTATGTTTGGCAATGTTTTAGATTTGGGTTTAAATTGAATGCTATGCAAATGTGTGTAATTTATCATAAACCAGGACATAATTTGTTATTGAACAAAAATGAAATGTATTAATATTTAAAAATATTTGGGGAAGTTTTTAAAATTGTAATAATTAATTTTAAATTGATAGAAATGATTTTTAGTTTTTAATTTAGGTGTTATATGTATTGTAGAAGCTAGAAATCAAGTTTTTAGTTGATTGGTCTACTAGTGTTTAGAGTTACGTTGACTAGTTGAGGTTTTTTAGTTGTTTGGTCAAACAACACTTGTGGTTAGTCATCCAATGCCTTACAGATAGGCACATTGGCCAATTAAATAAAAGGAGTAGTTGACCAATGATTGGTGAAAATTTTTTCTAGAAATAGTTAGTTTTAAGTCCAATAATTATACAGTTGTTTCAAATAGACACATTGAGTCCTTAATTGGTTTTTTAGTATGGGGAGACTACAAATATATAGTCTAAGTATCAAGTAACAATCTTTATGCATGTCTTATGAGTGAGAAACCCTTGATTGAGTTTTTGAGTGGTTTATACGTGAAAAAGTTCAAGAGAAAATAAGAGGGTTTGCATTTACATTTATTAAGTTCTTTGATCCCCTATGAGCATTGCTTTAATCAAATAAGTGTTTTGGATTATGTATGTTTGAGTGAAGACTAAGAAATTGATTATTTGGGAAGGGTTACTCTTCGCCCTATTCAACGTAAAATTTGTTTTAGGTTCCCCTTCACCATATAAAGAAGCTTTATTGGGTTGCTCTTTACCATCTTTGAAAGAATATTGTATGGGTTTCTCTTCACCTTAAAGAAATTTATTTGATTTCATGAAATAGCTAAGTGTAACCTTGGAGAGTGGACATAGGTAATGGGTTGTTTTCTAAACCTGTATGAAATTTAGTTTCAATTCCCCTCCCTAGTCTTTAATTTTATGCAAATTGCTACTAAATTTTTTCCCTTTGACTTATATTTGTATATGATCACACTTAGGTTAAATTATGGTTTATGGAGTATTTGGATAAATTTTCACTATAAATAGGTGTGTTTTCATGTGTATAACACATCTATTGAGTGTGTACGAAATGAATTCGGCATGAAACACAAAGTGGGTGATAAGTGTGTTTTTATTTTCAATTTTTAGGATGCTTCGATGTGTTTTAAGGGTTTCCTTGTGTTTTTAGCATCAATTGACTTTTTATTTTGCATCTTTTCATGATCTTTAAAGAATTTAGTTATTTCTTTACAATATCTAGTGTTTTATGGTAGATTTGGACCTAATTTGAAGGATAGATTGATGCACTTTGGTGGTGGATTTTGCAGGTATCAGAATTTTAGCTTAGACATTTTATAAGTTAATTTGATGGCTTACTAGGCAGAATGTTAGAGCTCAAATGGTAATGAAAATTTGAGGAGAGGAAGATCAATATGTTATGAGTCTCCAGTTCAAATATCAAGTTAATCGATAGTCTAGAGAGAGATTTATGGCCAAAAGAGCGGAGTGTGTTCAAAGCTGCAAAAAGTAGGTCACAATCATGGTGGGTCACCATTGGATGACAACTTTATGTCACCCTTATGACAGGCCACGAGGGTGACTATGGAGCTGACACCTAGACAGGTCATAAACGGGATTTTAATTGTTCGGATCCTACTTTTGATATATATAAGTGTTCTCAACCCTAGGACCCTCCAAGAATCATTTATAAAAAGTTGAGAAGTGGAGAGTTTGGTGGCCATCTAAAGGAAACAACTCAATCTTCCTTGAAAATTACAAAGAGACTTCACATCCAGATTTTCCAACTCTCTTAGAGTAAAGAGAAGACATTTAAAGCTCCACCTAGTTTATTTTTCTTCTTCCCTTTATTACTTTTTAGCATGGAAAACATGAATGTCGATGGATTGTTTGTGATTATGAGTAGCTAAATACTTTGTAGGAGTTGTTGTTGAACAATTTTGTTGAATCCTTGCTTTTTGATTCAATAAATGGATGTTTGTGATATGTATTGAGCTTGAACATTGCAATAGACTGAGAGGGTAAGCTAGGCATTTATGTTAGATAGTTCAACGAGAGTTAGCTTCCAATAAACCTATACATATTCAAGTTTTTACAAGCAGTTGAAGAGAGGTCTTGGCTATTTGTTGAAATTACCTATAAGCTTTCTTAATATCTAGTTGAATGGTTAGGAAAAGTTAGTAAGTCTAGATATAGCATAATTAATCCTAATCTATTTGACTACGGACAGTTAATTGGGCCTTGAGATAGGGTAATTAGGCATTAGAAAGTCTTAGGTCGAACAAAATTGGATCATTAAGTAAAGAGGGAAGAAAAATAGGGATAGAACAACTCCTATTCTTAATCTTTGGTTATCAAATTCCTACACTTTTTTATTTTTTTTGTCCATCACTAGTTTAATTTATTTTAGTTTATTTTCTAGTTTTAGCATTAAAAATTATTTTCTTAAACAAAACTCAATCTGGAATAGGTGGTGTCTAATCTCATTCTGTATGGGACGATATTCATTTTTACGCATATTAGGGCATTGCTTTGTGTTTTTTGGGTAAGTAATGGTTTGTATTGCCAATGAGATTCTGTCATTGTAGTTGGAATTAGATTTAGTGCATTCTTGAACTCAAATTAAGCTACTTGAGTTGAGAGCGAAACATGATGAGCGACAAAAGTTATTGGCTGCATAAGCTTACTCAAAACTTGAAACTTCAGGAATGAGTTAGTGTATAGAAGTATAATGGATTTTCATTTGAGCTTAAGTAAGGAATTGAGCCTTAATGACTCCATTCTATAGTCATTTTATTTCCTTTTTTGTGTTATGCTTTCTTAGGTAATTACTTTCAGAACTTGCTTTGAATTGGTTCAAATCTACTTGATGCATGGTAGATAGAAATGATTAAGGTCGTTTTTGTGTTAACACTTGGCGTAAATGGTATACCCCTTTGTTATCCCTTGCTACTCCCATTGAACCTTTAACTATTTTTTTCTTGAAAACACCCCCATTTTAAAACCTCAAACCCCATTAGGTTACCCAATCACAAGTTTAATAGAGTGTCAAGTGAAGCATTAGTTTGGGATTTTGGCTACATTTTTTTTTCTCTGAGATGAGTTAAGTAATACTTCTACTTTTAGAGCACATTCCATTTAGTTTCTATTTTATTCACTGTTTCTTCATTATTATACAAAAAATAGAAAATAATAACAAAATCAAAAAAGGAGGAAGAATAAGAAAAACAAACTATGGAAAAAGAAAAGAAAAGAAGAAGGAAGAACAGTTTAGCAGCATCAATAATTACGGAGTAGTAATATATATTTTTGTGTATCTCAAAATTTTATTTTGATATCCCTTTGTGTATTTAGTACTCTGTGAATGCTTGTAATGAACCCTTAAAAACGTTTTTACCCACCGTAACCTTAACCCTATTACAACTCGAATCAAAGTACTTTTGATCTATTTTAGCATTTAATCATTGTGGAGGAGAATTGGTCCATTAGCAAGCCTATGATAATGTAGTTTCATATAGGAAGTTTGATCTAATGACTAACCATCGTTGAGAAAAGCAATGAGGAATATTTATTTTACAATTATACATATCTTTGAGCGATGGTTTCATAAGTTGAGTTTGCTTATGTGCACTAATGAAAAGTAATCATGATATGCGTAGTAGCTTGATACTTGAGTTGGCCAAAGTTAGTGGGATTGCATGCTTTGATCTTCGTGAAAATGAAGTGATAGAATTGATTGGTTGTATTTGATTTTTGGTTTAGGGCAAGCGAAGATTTAAGTGTGGGGAAGTTAATAAATGTGTTTCTAGTTTACGTTTTTAGGTTTTTTCTATGTGTTTTAAGTGTTCCCTTGTGTATTTTAGCATTAGTTTACTTATTCTTTTGCATGTTTTGCATGTTTTCATGATATTTGAGAATTTTAATTGTTTCTTCACATTATCTAGTGTTTTATGTTAGAATTGGAGCTTATTTAAAGGACAGATTGATGAACTTTAATGGTGGATTTTACAAGTATCAAAATTTCAACTTGCGCATTTTGTAGGTGATTTTTATGGATTACTAGGTAGAACTTTAGAGCTCAGATGGTCATGAAATTTAGAGGAGAGGAAGATCAAGATGCTAGGAGTCTCTAGTTGAAATATCAAGTTAATCAGAGGTCCAAAGATGAATTTATGGCCAAAACAGTGGAGCGCGTTCAAAACTACAAAAAATAGGACACAATCATGGTGGTTCATGATTGGATGACCACTTTCTCTCACCCTCCTGACAGGTCACGAGAGTGATAGCGTAATTGACTCCTAAATCGGTCAAAGATGGGATTTTAGATGTTAAGACGCTACTTTTGATATATATATATATAAGTGTTCTAATCCCTAGGAGCCTCTAAGAATCATTTAGAAAACACCTAAGAGTGGAGAAGTGGAGGGTTTGGTGGCCACCCAAAGGAAGCAACTCAATCTTCCTTGTAAAAAACAAAGAGACTCTACATCTAGATTTTCCAGCTCTTTTGGAGTGAAGAGAAGACCTTTAAAAACCCATCTATTTTATTTTTTTTCTTTGTTTATTACTTTTTAGCATGGAAAAGATGAATGTTGGTGGATTGTTTGTGATTATGAGTAGCTAAATACCTTATATGAGTTGTTCTTGAACTATTTTGTGGAGCTCTTGCTTTTCAATTCATTGAATGGACGTTGTGGTATGTATCAAGCTTAAATCTTGTAATAGATCAAGAGGGTGAGCTGGTCATTTATTTTGGGTAGTTTAATGAGAGTTGGCTTTTAATAAACCTATACATATTTAATTTTTTGCAAGTAGTTAAAGAGAGACCTTGGCTATTTGTTAAAATTACTTATAAGATTGTTTAATATCTAGTTGAATGGCTAGGAAAAGTTAGTAAGTCTAGAGATACCATAATTAATCATAATGTATTTGACCAGGGAAAATTAATTGCTCCTTGAGAGAGGGTCAAACAAAATTGGATCATTAAGTAAAGAGCGAAGAAAAATAAAGATATAATGACTAATAATCTTAAGGTTTCTTTATCAAATTCCTGCACTTTGTTTTATTTGGTTGTCCATCACTAGTTTATATAATTTAGTTTATTTTTTAGTTTTTAGAATTTACAATTATTTTCTTAAATAAAGCTCAACCTAGATTAAGTGGTGTCTAAACTCAATCTCTATGGGATGATATTTGTTTTTCGGTACAAGTAACTACCCGTATAATTGGGGTTTTAAACATAAAACTAATGGGTTGTTTTGCAAAATCATCAACAAGTTCTTGGAGTCTTTGCATTTATGTTTGAATTTTGTTATGTAGGATGCATGTTTTAGGCATTTTAGGGTGTTATTTGTGTATGTAATGGAATTGCATGTGAATCATTTATAGCATCCTACTCTGATAGGACACTTACCCGACATTCTGATGAATATCTGAGTAAATACCTTATAAGGGTGGCACACTAGGGCAATTAAACACCAAAACTCATATTTCATTAAAACAAATTCCATTTATACATCATCATATATTGTACATAAGCAGCAAACAGAACAAAAACTTGCCATCTAGACTCTTCGATACTTCAGCTGACCAACCTCTGAGCCATAATAAGTTTATAAGTACGCAACTCTTACTTTCTCTACATTTTACTAGTCTAGGAGTTTAGCTCCCTCCGACCTAAAATGGAGAGTGGGGTGAGTTTTTGAAAAACTAAGTGAGTGGCCATCATCGATGTGCTCACTCTATCCATACATAAGCATAGAACACAAAACAAATCACAAAATCATCATAATTAAAATCATGTTTTTCATGTATTTAGCATATCAAAGTATGATTATGCAATGATATTCTATCATGCGAGAAGACAATTACAAATGCACATGAGACTCGATTTTATTTTTCTTTTGTTGTGACTTTATTCCATTTACTGTCCCATATTAGTAGTTGATACTGGGCTCATTCTACGGGTATTGACCCTAATTTGTAGTGGAAAGCGGGTCTACACATATCTGAACCTGAGGCTCGTTCCAACCACGGGTATAAGCCCCACACTAAACTGCGGCTAGCCTAGTCACCTTAGTCACAGCATCATTAATGTGATCATGAATTTCATGAATGCAAAGAAACATGTTACAGATCATACAAGCAATCAATCAAGAAGAATACAAATACAGTTCGTATTTTCATAATTATCGAACCTAAGTCCGATATCCAACCCATAGTTGGGAATTACACAGTATCAGATAGTTTCGATCAAATTAAAATAGGAGCACATGTAAAACACATATATAGAATACAATTATTAGATTAGAGTCCAACATTTAACATAATTAAACACATAAGTCTCAGAGTTCACATACAAGTTAGCACTCCCAATGTATTCCCAATACCAAACATCCTCGGACACTTAGTGTTCGAAATAGCAATAGACACACCACCTTATAAATTCTTTCATCAATTGAACGATAAGATATAGAACTACAACATTCATGTTTAAGGATTAATCAAAATCAGGCTCTAATTATTTTAAAATCAGGACATAATTCGAGTTTTGCAGAGCATGACTTGTCACAAGCAGTTTCGGTAGAATGATCGTAACTCTAGTTATATTCATCCTTTTTACATGATTCTTTCACCAATATCTCACTAACATCTAGCTATATAACTTTCAATCTTAAGGCTCTTTCATATTCGAATCCTAAGTGAATGAAGAATGGGTCGAAAAGTCAGACATCAAATTAACCTCAGCTTTCATGTATATTGTTCCAATCTCATGCAAATTTCAACTCTACACACTTACATACATCTCATGCTTTCATGCTTTAT
>JAOXYD010047955.1:0-13444 GCA_028565735.1 Pinacopodium congolense | reverse complement strand
TTAGTTTAACAAATGCATAATTCCTTCTTAAGTTCTTTCTACTTTGATTTTTGAATAAGTGTTTAAATAAAAAAGTCCATTTAACCAATGTTTTAAATTCCGTTCCGTATCGGTCGAAAAACGGAACAGAATACCCCTGTTCCGTACCGGGTTTAAATACCGGTCGGTACCGGCCGGTATTACCGGTACCGGCCTATACCAGTCTGTACCGAAAAAAATAAAAAATTAAAAAAATTAAAAAAAAATTGAAAAAAAAGGAAAATTTTGTATTTTGACATTTTTAAGTTTAAAGTTAAGTTAAAAACTATATAATATAATATATTTATATACTATTTTACAGATTTTATAAAATTTAAAAATTAATTTATAATTTTAAAGATAAATCCGGTACCGGTACCGGTACGGTACCATTTTAAAGACAAATCCGGTACCGGTACCTGTATGGTACCATTTTAAAGACAAATTCGGTACTTGCATTTAACATTTGTTTAGATAAAAAAAATTCATATGATTACCTTAAATTTCTTTATATTTTTAAAGAGCTTCTTGTAAATTGAATTTCTATGGTGAATTTCATGTTAATGTAACTAAATTTATAGCTAAATTTAGAATATATTTGTGATATTAACCAAATTGTTAGTTTTATTATGTAAATAAGATTACAGATTTATATAATTGCTCCTTTTGGAGCTTAAAAAAATTGCTTTTAATTGTACGAATTTAAGCCTTTGATTTAGTTATAATTACAGTCTTTCTTGAGTTGTAGATGTGTCATTTCTTTTAATAACTTAAAATTTAGGTTAAGTTGAAGTCCTATTAATCCTTTTCCTTCTTTAATTATTGACAGGTCAAGCACTTCAAAATTTAGTTTATCAAATTTTGCAATCAAACTATCGCAAAAGACACGACAAAAAAAAATTGTTACACATCATATTCAACCTCGTACGGTTAAGTTCAATTTCTTTTTTTACCTAAAATTTTATTTATTTCCATTTTTATTTTCACATGTGAGGCTTTTTTTTTTAATATCCATAGAATTTACATTTGTGCTAAATGTTAAATATTTATAAAATACTTAAAAATATATATTTCAAATTTTATTAAACCAAAACTTTTTGTTTAACTTTTATTAATGTGATATTTTTTAATTAATTTTATACTACAAGAGCTAACTTGAGATAGCAATCTTAGTTTAGAAATTTAAGATGAAATTTAGAGTTTCAAACTGAAATTTTCAAATTAGACATAGGAACTAGAACGTTCAATTTATTCAGCAGTCTCCTGGCCTCTCCCTGCCTGACGAGGTCTGCTCCTGGCCTCTAATATGCTACCTCTCATTGTTGGGATTCACAGTACAAAAATTACATTGCTACTACCACTATTGTCGACAGAATGATAAAGATTTATAGACATAATTGAAGTTTTTCTTTAGGGGTAGATGTGCCATCCCTTTAATAACTTAAAAATTAGGTTCTAACTTCAAATCCTATCAATTCTTTTCCTTCTTTAATTATTAACGGGTCACACTGCTGAAATTTATCATTGATATTTTCTTATTAAATTTTATCAAATTTTACAATCAAACTATCAAAACAAAGGACGTGGTTCAAAATGCTAAAGATAGAAATTTATTACATATCATATTCAACCTCACGTGGCAAAGAAGTTAAGTGACCTAAACGTAACCCAAAATTTCCAAACTTCATTTACTTCCTTTTTTATTTGCAATATGTGAGGCTGTTTTTAAGCCTTATTTTCGAAAAAAAAAAAGAGAGCAAGAGACTAAATGGGAATGGGTAAACACAGTGTCGATCTTGCAACTTAACACATCTCCTACGTTACATTATTGAAAACATTTATCAGGATCGATTATAACATTGTAAATCAAACTTAAATTCAAGATGTTTAAGGTTCTTTTGAATTGAATGTTTATTCCCTTTTACCTTTTACATTTATGTGTCTCTTAAAAGTCAGAGATTTTGCAGTGTTTGTAAAGAACTAATATTCACAAATTGCTGAAATTCATATTAGAAGGAGAGGGAAATGGGTCTGTAGACCCATTTGAGTCCAATGCCTTAAATGCCCAATAATCATCACCTTAGATTCCTTTTTATTAGAATCAAAACCTTAAATTACAAGGGTCACTTATTAATTAATATAACAATCTCCCACTTGACTCATGTTACGACTTGGCAATTCAATAATAAAATTTTAAGTGCACACTATACGTTGAATCGATCAAGTTATCATTAATTGAATTAAGCCAATCGAAATCATGGCAATCACAAGTGATTTAACAACATGATTCCTTCCATGTATCACATAATCAACTTAACTCATAAAACTTTAAATGGGTAATTTTGTAACTGTTATCATACAGAAATAATACTTGTATACAACATAACATGGATAACAAATAAATGTGCAAAAACATTACTATTATTGAATTCACAAGTGTCATAACGATTTGAGTAAGACAATCATATGTATATATATTTATATATGTATATTATACTAATAAGAACTTATCTATAATACCCATTTGTTCAACATGGCTAATGAATGTTTTGGGCAGTAAGCCTTTAGCTAACGAATCCGCTATCATCATATCAGTACCAATATGCTTAATTGACACTTTACATTTTTTGCACTTCTTCTTTTACAAACAAGTACTTCAAATCCATGTGTTTTGTACCCTTCAAATACTTGTCATTCTTAGAGAAGAAAATGACTGCAGAATTGCCACAATAAAGTCTTAACGGTCTGAAAATACTGTCGACAATGCCAAGACCAAATATAAAGTTCTGCAACCATAATCCATGAACCTACTTTAAATCCATGCGTTTCATACCCTTCAAATATTTATCATTCTTACAGAAGAAAAAGGCTATAAAGTTGTTACAATAAAGTCTTAACGGTCTGGCGATACTATCGATAATGCCAAGACTGAAGATAAAGTTCTGTAACCACAATCCATGAAGCGTGGCCTCAAAGCATGCCATAAATTTAACTTCTATAGTGGAACTAGCAATGACAGACTACTTTCCACTTTTTCATGAAACTACTCCTCCAGCTAATAGGAACATATAACCGAATGTAAATTTTCTTAAGTCTACATAACCGGCATAATCTGAATCTGAGTAACCTATCACTTCCAAATGGATTGACTTTCTGTATGTGAGCATATAATCTTTGGTACCTTGTAAATATCTAAACACTTTCTTTACAGCTTTCTAGTGGTCAATGCCAATATTACTTTGATATCGGCCCAACATTCCAACAGCAAAACTGATATCTAACCGAGTATATGTCTGAGCATACATTAAGCTCCCAACTACTGACGTATAAGGAATATACTATATTTCTATACGTTTCAAATCATTCTTTGGACATTGCATTTGACTAAACTTTGTCCCCTTTCTGAATTGAAACTATCCCTATGAAGCACTTTTCCATTTTAATTCTCTCTAATACTTTCTTGATATACCATTTCTAAGACAATCCTAACAATTATTGTGATCTATCATGAAACATTTCTATTCCAATCACATAGAATGCCTCACCCATATCTTTTATTTCGAAATTATTAGAGAGAAAATTCTTTATATCATGTAACAAAGTCATATTATTAGTAGTAAGAAGGATATCGTCAACATATAAGACTAATATAATAAACTGCTCCCACTGATCTTCATATAAATACACCGATCAACGGTATTCTCTACAAAATTGTAAGACATAATGGTATCATTAAATTTCAAATACCATTGTCGGGAAGCTTGTTTTAGTCCATATATTGACTTCTTTAGTCTACACACTAACTTTTCCTTTTCTGTGATTTAAAAACCTTTCGGTTGGTCCATATATACTTCTTCTTCTAAGTCATCATTTAGAAAAGTGGTCTTTACATCCATTTAGTGAAACTCTAAATCATAATGAGCCACCAAAGCCATAATAATTCTTAATGAGTCGTTCTTTGAAATTGGAGAGAATGTCTCCTTACAGTCAATGCCATCTTTCTGAGTATAACCTTTGAAAATAAGTCTAGCTTTATACCTTTCAATGTTACCTTGTGAGTCACGTTTAATATTAAAGACCCATTTGTAACATAATTACTTTACACCTTCTGGCAACTGAACTAATTCCCAGACTTCATTGTCATCCATTAATTTCAACTCTTCTTTCATAAAGTTGAACCACTTTTCAAAATTGTTACATTCAATAGCTTGTTTGAACAAGACTGGATCCTTATCAATACTCAAGTTACATTCATATTTAAGTGAATAAATTTCATAATTACTCGAAATAGCAGGTCTTCTTTACCATACAAACCTTCGTAAGGCTATTTCTTGTGGCATTACTTAATCATTTGTAACTTGCCCATCTATAACTGGTTCTACATTAACATGTTTAATTTTGTGGAGTTGGAACATTAATTTGTTGTTTCGTTATGTTATGTATCTGTGATGCAATAATTAGAACAACAACTGAAGAACCTACAATTGATTAAGGAGTTTTAACTCGACTCTCTGCAATCTCCACTTTTTATAGTTCCCCACTCCTATCGATTTGACCATTTTTAATAAACTAAGCGTTACCAGATTCAACTATTCTCATACTGTGGTTAGAAAAATAAAATCTATACCCCTTTGACTTTTCAAGATAGCCAATGAAATAACCAATAATGGTTCTAGCATTAAGCTTCTTTTCATGTGAATTATATAGTCTTACTTATGCCAGACAACTCTAAATGTGAAAGTGTTGTAAACTAGGTTTCCTTCTAGTCCACAGTTCATAAGGTGTCTTAGGAATTGCCTTATTAGGAATCCTATTAAGCAGATACGCAGTAGTTTTTAATGCATGCATCCATAACGATAAAGGTACAGTACTATAACTTAACATACTCATAACCATATCCATAAGAGTACGTTTCTGCCTTTCAGCTGCACCATTTTGTTGCGGTGTACCAGGCATTATGTATTGCACACATATGCCTTGACTTGTAAGAAACATTGCAAATGGATTTGGACATTGTCCATTTTCATCAAAATTTTCATAATATTCACCACCTCTATCAAACCTCACTATCTTTACTTTTCTATCTAGCTGTCTCTCTACCTCGTAAATGAAAACTTCTACGATGTCTACGGATTGAGACTTTTCATGTAACAGATAGATATATCTATATCGTGAGAAATCATCAATAAAGGTAATGAAATATGTTTCGCCGCCTTAAGGAGGAACGTCGAAATGACCATAGATGTCAGTGTGCATTAATTCAAGTAATTCACTACTTCTTGTGGTTGAATGCTTTGATATGTGTTTACTTTGCTTACCTTTAATGTAATCCACACAAATATCCCAGTTAGCAAAATCCAATTGAGGTAAGATTTCATTTTTTACTAACCTCTGTACCTTTTCCTTTGATATATGACCTAATCTTTTATACCACAAAAAACAGAACATTTATTATGTACACTACGTTTACTTCCTATAATATGATCAACATAATACAGAGATTCAGTAAAATCAACATCACTATTAAAATGATATAAAAAATTCATTAAAATACCTAAACCATAATAATACTTGTGTTTATACAAAGAGAAAACATCATTTCCAATCTTAAAGTTAAAACCTACATCATCCAAATTTGTAACATAAACTAAATTTCTAGCATATTCAGGAACAATAAGACACTTTTCTAGATCTAGGTAACACCCAGTGTCCAAGATCAATATGTATGTTTCATTGCCCTTTATCCATGCCTTCATTCTTTTCCCCATATACAAGAACTTTTCAGTTCTATTTATGGTTTAGATTGAAAGAAATCCTTGTAAAACATGTGACACATGAGTAGTTACACCAGAATCTAACCACTAAGTATTATTAGGCACTTTAATAAGGTTTGATTCAAAATATACTAAAATATAGTATGCACCGTTATTTTAAAACCAAGCCTTTTGTTTCAGACAATTCTTTCTAATGTGACCAGGTTCCTTACAGAAATGGTAACTCTTGTCTTTATGGATTCGGCCCTCATTAACTTTACTGGGAGCCTTGTCCTTATCCTTTCCTTTCTTTCTGGGTCTGTTCTTGCTGCTACTAGCACCTTGATGAAATGTGAGATTAATATAGTGCTCCTTCATTTTCTTTAATCTTCTTTCCTCCTGAACCAACATGGCTTTAATTTCTTGAAGGTTCTACTTTTTCTTAATAGTGTTATAATTCACCCGAAATTGGCCAAATTCAAGAGAAAATGGGTTGATAATGAATTATACGAGAAATGACTCACTCACATCCATACCCATATATTTTAGTTGTGCAGTTAGGTTTAACATATGAGTTATATGATCATGAATGGGCTAAGTCCAGTCAAACTTCTTAGTCGTCAGGTCACTCATTAAAGTCCGTACTATGGACTTGTTAGCTATTTCTGATTGAGAGTATTCCTTAAGTCTCAACATGAACTCCTTTGTGTTGTCCGTCTTAAGCATTGATGGCTTAATATTATCTACAATCAGCATTCATATTAAGTTCAAGCTCAGCCTATTAGACCGTTCTTAAGCCTCGTAATAAGACTTGTCAGCTTCAGAACTAGTTTCGGTTATGGCTGCGAGCCCTTCATCTAAAACTAAAGCCAAGTTCAAATCCATTACACCTAGTTAGAACGATATTTGTTTGAACCAATCTGTATAGTTCAGACCATTGAACTTGATAAGCTCATTTCCTAAAGTAAATAAATTAGTCGATACTGCAAACACAACATATAGCTTACGCATTAATACTTTGAGTAAACTTAAATGGATTCATACTAACGTGTTAATACTTCGAGTAAACCTAAATGGATTCATACTAACTCATAACTATGATTATGTATCTAAATTCTCCTTTGGGTGATATTTAAATACATAGTTGTAACCTATAATGATGTCAATAAAATTCATTATAATAGACAATCAATCATATTCTAATCAACGTGCATGCTATCTTTAGATATACAATCATATTAACTAAATATGTTTATAAGTCCCTTTAATATCATTAATTATAAGCAATGGTCCACCTTTGAATAACCTCCTAGCATTATAATTAAAGATCTCAATTGTTCAATAAAATGTTTATGTTATTTAATAGCATAATAACATCATGAACAATTGAAAAACTCACAATTAAATTTCTAAATATTTCCAAGTTATGTCACATTAGTGACTAACAAGCTTTCTATACAATAACCATTTAATTGGATAATTATTATATGTTACAAAAATTTAATTTAATTAGTTTTGTCACTTTAGTGACTAACAAACTATTCTTCATTATAATAATGTCATGTATAAAATTAAACATTTAATATAAAATTTAATTTCAAACATGACATAATATAAATATTCAAAGTACCAAATAAAAATGATATGGCACTAATTTCCAAAAATTATATTATGCATAAAAAAATATGCATAACATTTATGCATATAGTCAAACAATAATTAATTAATTACTTTATTTATTAATTAATCAATTAAGAGTCAAAATAACAATTCTATAATAAGGGTTTTAAGTAAAGGTTCATAAACTCAAATTAAAAGCCTTAATTTTGACCATAACTATTGAAAGACGCAAAAACTTTATAAGTCTAGGCTTAGGTCCAATCTATCAGCTGTTGGCAGCCCAAAAGGTGCAGGGGGATGGGCCAAACAGTTTGAACACACAGCCCAGAAGTTTGGAGGAAGGGGGTGAGCACGCGCCCGTCGTATCTGCCCCTGACAGGTTCTGGTTTTCTCCTTTTTTATAATTTTTTTAAGACCGTTTCTTTGATTCTTTCATAACAAAACAAATCTTTCAGAAGCCTACAACAATTAAGACCACCATTCATCCATTCGATAGCCAAAATCAAACAGAAAGTAGAATTTATCACACTAAACCGTTCATTCTAGATTTCGTTTATGAGATTTAGAACAATCTGGGTTCTTGGGAAACTGTTGTGATCTGAATCCATGGATACAAGCCACAATAACACGAAAGTCACAGGAATCCCACATCAAATTCAGAAGATTGAGTTTCGTTTCTGGTCTTGTTTTTCGTTTCTAAGGTCGTTTCTTGGATGGAGTCTTAACTCCATGTTTCCTTCAATCAAGTTTCAGAAACGTTTTGTCATGTACCCGTAAAAGAATCGAAACTACCAACTAGAATAGCAATGGAAACATATATGGTAGTCAACATTAACGGAATCCAAACTTAACACATTTACAAAGAACGAAAGAGGACGGTAACAGCAGATACAAGGAATATAAAACCATGCTCTAATACCAATTAAAAGAATTTATCAAGATCGATTATAACATTGTAAATCAAACTTGAATCCATTATCTTTGAAGTTCTTCTGAATTGAATGTTTATTCCCTTATGTCTTTTACATTTATATGTCTCTTAATAGTTAGAGATTTTGCAATGTTTGTAAAGAATTAATATTCACAAACTGTTGAAATTCATATTAAAATGAGAGGAAAATGGGTCTGTGGATCCATTTGAGTCTAATGTCTTAAACACCTAATAAACATTATCTTGAACTTCTTTTAATTAGACTCAAAACCTTAAATTAGACGGGTCACTTATTAATTAATTTAACAACATTAGTATTGCTAGTGATTTTCATGACTGGATAACAATTAAACAGCTGATCATGAAATAAAATTATAATGATAAGATTTAAGTTTAATCACAATATTTTTAATATTTATTATAATTAATTTTTTCAAAAATAAAAACTATTAATTCTAATTAATATTTCATTTAATTCTTTTAGAAGAAAGGTTCATTTATTACAATTAATATAATTAAACTTTTTCTCCAACTTATTTAAAAACATTAAAATTTTCTCCATTTCAATTATAGATGCATTGACACAAAAATTTAATCTATTTAAAAATATTAAATAAATCTTTCATCTTAATAGATGGAGTGTTTATTGTGAAAGAAAGATTTTTCATCAAGTAAATAGCACATTTATAAAATTAAATGATTATATTTTAAAGATTAATTAAAATAACTTTAAAATATTTATTTAAATATTAAAGATATTATATCCAAACGTAAATTTTGATAAAACTCTTAAAACAAAACAATAAATCCTATTAATTTTTATTATATTACATCAACCAAACTATATCAATTATGATTCAATTACATCAAACAAACTGTCACGAGATGTCCCAAAACAGAAGTTTCAAAAACAAACAACCAACAAAGTCTAAGAAAGGGAAGGTGGGTCTAGAGAATGGAGCCAAAAATTATTGAATATGATTAAAGAAGATGGTCTCACACCAAGTTGTCTTTTGTGTGGAAAAGTTGTTAAATTAAGATCCCCTATCACTTCTTATTTTTGTTTTTTATTTTTATTTTTATGTATGTGTATTGATTTATGTGATATTGTTATTAATTTTTGTATTATTTTTTAGGTTTCTGTACTGTATTAATATGTTTTTTTTTGTTTCTATGTTATTTTTATTAATTTTTATATTTTTAAAAATTAAAAAAAAACAAAAAACTGAATTGAAACCAAACAAGCCGAAGTTAAGTGTTGTCGAATCTACTCATTAAACGTCGTTAACGTTTTATATGGCTCTATTTTGACTTTATTTTAGAGTTGACGGAACATTTTAAGGTTAACATACAAAAATTTAAAATATTTTTAATATCTGCAAAATATTAAAAAGAGGATTAAGAGGTTGGTAAAAACTCAATATTTTTATTGAATTTCATTTACAATTATAAATATGCTGATTTTTAAAAGATTTATAGTATATTAATAACTTACGTGAATCCTACATTTAATTTTAAAATTTAAAATTTAAATATTTTATAATTTTTATAATTTTTTAAAAATATTTTATGAATACTTAATTTACGCTACCTAATATTAAAGTCTTTTTTAAAATTTTATATAAATTTTTAAATAAAAAATACATTTAACATTTGTTTAGATTAAAAAAATTTCCATATGATAAAGCCTAAAATTCTTCATATTTCTAACGAGCTTCTTGTAAATTGAATTTCTATGGTGAATTTCATGCTAATGTAACTAAATTTATAGCTAAAATTGGAATATTTGTGATATTTAGCAAATTGTTAGGTTTATTATTTAAATTAGATTACAGAGTTATATAAGAAAAATATTTATAAAAATTAATTTCTTACTACTTTATCAAAATTAATAATTTCATTTATTAATATGTAAGAGAAATTGTTAATTTATTGAATATTAATTTATATATACTTCATTAAATATGGGCCTATAGCCGAAATGGAGACACCATTAACTGAAGTGCACTATTTAATTTCATAGTTTTGGGTATAGATATCCACCTATTGGAATAAATATTGATTTAAATAATTAAAAAATAATATTTAAACATGATATAATGAAGTCGATGATTTTTTTTAATGTCCATGAGGTCCCAAGATGCAAGGTCTCAACGTATTCACGTTCACACTAGAATTCGTTGTTTCTTTTTAGTCCCGCATCACATTTTCCTCACTTCTCCAAATAGTTAAATATCAATTCAAATTTTAAAGGAAAAAATGATTTTTTTTATAATTATCTTATCGGTGAAAATTGTTATTTCACCTTTTTATATTAAATAGTATAATGTGTAAAAAGATAAAATAGTAATTTAATTAATAGATGGTCATAAAAGGTTATTGCTATCAATCTCATAGTCATCCTTTTTTATTTTTTTGAGTGGATATTAAATAAATTTTAAAACAACATAATAGTTTGTAAATTTATATATGTAAAGAAAAACAGTTTGACAAGTAACTATATCGTGAAATAATTTAAATAATTTTTATATAATAATAAATAATTTTGAAATATGTAAAAATATTTAAATCATTTTATAAAGTAATGACATGAATAATCACAATTATCTAGTATTAATATTTTTTATTTTAAAGATTATTAAATAAATAAATCATTTAAGGATAAAGTCACAATATCGAATCAATTCATATTAATTAAAGTAATGTATTCCCATTTCTAATCAATAATAATTGAAAAATTAAGACATTAAGTAAAATTAAGTAAAATTTTCAATATATATATCAACTCTTACATTATACATTTCAACTGATCAGACATAGCTTTAGGCCTCTGCATATACTTTGTCCTACATTTTCTAATTGCTCCTATTGGAGCTTGAAAAAATTGCTTTTAATTATACGAATTTTAGCCTTTGATGCATAAGCTTCTGCCAATTTCTTCCATGCTTCTTTAGCACACGATACACCATCAATTATCCAGCTTAAGACCATACGATCACGTTGAAACCATGAAGCATACTGCAGGTTGGGTTCATCATTGCTGTTTGTTTGTGAATGAGGGATTGAATTGTAATCAATATGTGAGGCTAAGTATTTTAAGATCCAATTCAATTTTAAAATTGTCCACTTTAACAATGGCCACTTTAAAATTGTCCAATTCAATTTTAAGATCGTTTCTGAATGTTTGTGAAGGAGGGATTGAAATGTGATCAATATGTGGGGCTAAGTATTTAACAATGGCCGCTTTAAATTGTCGAATTCAATTTTAAGATCGGCTGAATGTCACTAGTGATTACAAAGATAATTCAAACAATTATTATTATTGTTTTCTAAAAAAAATACATGTGATTAAGTCTAATAATTCAATTTATTCCAATTATGTTTGATTATTTATAACAATTACAATAATTCACAATTACAGTGTATCTCACGACCTGGAATTTATAGTTATAATTGAAGTCTTTCTTTAATTGTAGATATGTCATTTCTTTTAACAACTTAAAAATTGGGTTAAGTCCTATCAATGCTTTTAGTTCTTTAATTTTTGACGGGTTAAGAACTCTAAAATTTAGTATTGATGTTTCCTTATTAAATTTTGTCAAAATTTGCAATTAAGCTATCACAGAGACATAATGAGAGAAATTTGTTATATATCATATTCAACCTCGTACGACGAAGAAATTAAGCTCCAACTCAATTTTAACCCATTTACTTCCGTTTTTATTTTCACATGTGAGGCTTTTGTTTTTTTAATATCCATAGAATTTACATTTATGCTAAATATTCAAAATCTAATATTTATAAAACAATCATATACATTTTAAAAAGGGAAAGGATGCCCTAAAAAAAAAGAAAGAATGAAGGTCCTCTCTCTTATTTTAAAATATAATCAATCTTTGATGACAAAAATGTTTTATGATTTTATAAGTGAAGTTTAGCTTTTAAACTTATTTATTAAGAAAATGCGTTAAAATAGGATTACTCTATGGGTAAATTACACTTTAAATTTAAAAATTGTTTAATTTATGATACTAATAAAATAAAAAATATTGATATAACATCATAAATTTTAATTTATTATAAATATAACTTGTTGTTAACTTTTACATAATATAAGATGAATTATTTTATATGGGATAACGTGTAAAATTTTAATAAATAAAATATTTATTAAATTAAGATTTCATAGTTTTAAAATATAATTTACCCTAAATATTTAAGTTAAATTATAAGAGAATATCTCATACTTGAAACTCTAATATTAATTTTTTTAACAAGAGAAGAAGTTCTTAACTTCCCATTTGGTAATTCTAAAGAAAATAATAATATAATGTAAATAAACTTGATATAAATCCCAAAACTTATTTTTTCTATATTCTTCTCCAATGAAAGAAAAAGAGATAGTAATAATTATAACTGACGTTTTATAATTAAGAATGAGATTAAATTCATGTGGTAAGAAAAATATTTATAAAATTTAGATAATTATTATAATATAAAATAATTCAAGTATTTTAGATATTTTAATTTTAATTTAATGTGTAATTTTTTGCATAGTGAGATCCTTCCAAAAATCGTACAAATGAGCCGAGAATGACTAGCAAATTAATACCTTGTGGACTACTGCTATTATTTCTAGAAGATTAAGTGGTTGTTTGTTTTAACTTTTAATTTTAATTTTGATTTTTTGTTTTTTAAAATATAAAATTATAAAAATTAAAAATTAATATAAAAATATAAAATTTACAATTAAAAATTAAAACTAACAACAATACCAAATATCTCTTAAAATATTTACTTTTAAAATTAGCAAAAGACTTATTTTCCCAAAAAAATTTAAACAAAAGACTAAATGGAAATGGGTAAGCACAGTGTTGGTGTTGCAACTTGCAATTTAACACCTCTCCTAGGTTACATTAGTATTGCTAGTGATTTTCATGACCGAATAGCAATTACATGGCTGCTCATGAAATAGAATTATAATGATAAGATTTAAGTTTAATTACAATATTTTTAATATTTATTATAATTAATTTTTAAAAATAAAAAACTATTAATTCTAATTAATATTTCATTTAATTCTTTTAGAAGAAAGGTTCATTTATTATAATTAATATAATTA